>CM017321.1:60076642-60153075 GCA_006937295.1 Carpinus fangiana
AAAAAAAAAAAAAAAAACCTAAAACCTAAAATGCCCAAAACTACACTGTTTTGGGCAAAACGACGTCGTTTTGGGCTCGGAGTGAAGGATAATTTGGACAAATTACTACCAAAAGGGTCCTAAGTGAGAGAATCTGAAAGATTGGGGGGGTAAGTGAGAGTTTTTTCGTATCGGGAGGTTTTGTGTAAATCGGTGGAAGTTCAGGGGGTATCAGAAGTTTTCCTAAAATTTTTTTTTTTTTTTATGTTTTTTTAAAGAGAAAAGTAAAAAAAGTTATTTGGTAATAATTTTAAAAAAAAAGATGTATTTTTATTTATTTATTTTATTTTAGAGAAAGGAGGGTAACTGGGTAAGGGGGAGGGGGATTTGCCAAACGTTAAGAGTGGGCGGGAAGATAAACCCTTTCCATTTTCTTCTGCTACGCTTTTGTGCTCTCTTTGATTCACCGATACGGCGACACAGAAACAAAGTAATGGGTATAAAGGTAATAGATTTTTGAAACCCATTCTTCATTCTTTGATTTCTACAGTTTTGGGTTTTTGTTTGAGAATTATTTATTTATTTGTTTGATGTAAATTGATGATGGGTCGGCTAGGGTTTAACTAAGCTCTTAGCGGACAATGCCCCAAAGGCCATGAAGGAGCAGAAATTCGAGAGCTATTTTGGCCGCAAAATCGCTATCGACGCCAGCATGAGCATTTACCAGTTCCTCGTCCGTATTATTTCCATCCATCTCTCTCTATTGGTTGTTTTTTTATT
Source organism: Carpinus fangiana (assembly GCA_006937295.1). Lineage (NCBI taxonomy): Eukaryota > Viridiplantae > Streptophyta > Magnoliopsida > Fagales > Betulaceae > Carpinus > Carpinus fangiana. The sequence continues at coordinate 60,077,402 of CM017321.1, forward strand.
TTTATTTTTATGGATGAGTTAATCTGTTAACTAGACATGAATGGAGGCCTATATCAATGAGTATTTGTTAGGGCTTAGGATGTGGGTGTGCTTGAATGCTTGGTGCAGATTGTTGTGGGCAGGAGTGGGACTGAGATGCTGACCAATGAGGCTGGTGAAGTTACTAGGTACCCGTTGCAGAGTTGTCTCTTTTTTAAAGTGGGTTTCATTTCAACTCTTTGTTTTGTGGGAATTGATGTTGGGTTTTTCTTGGGTCCATTTGTAGTCATCTGCAAGGCATGTTTACGCGGACCATTAGGCTTCTGGAAGCTGGAATGAAGCCAGTGTAATTATATTCTCTGCCTTTTTCTGTTTTCTTTTTCATACTTTGTTGAAGTTTAGCCATAGTCATCTGCACGTTATACTTGGTATTTGGTGAAGTATGTGCTTTGCTAAAGAAGTCGAAATTCTTTTCAGCTATGTTTTTGATGGGAAGCCTCCAGATCTGAAAAAACAAGAGCTGGCAAAACGGTATTTTTGCTATCATAGTATGGCTTCTTAACATGGCACGGTTAAACATTTTACAAGCACAGGACTAATAATGGGTTTCATGTTAAACTCAATGTTGCAGTTACTCGAAGAGGGCAGATGCTAGTGAGGATTTGGCAGAAGCCGTGGAGGCATGTGTGCATTTCTTTCTTTGTTAACTTCCCTCTTTTTCTTCCTTTATTTGGTTTCTATTTTCTTACTTCAGAACATCTGAAACGTAGTTGCCTTTTGTTGTCATTTCAGACTGGCAATAAGGAAGACATTGAGAAATTTAGTAAACGGACAGTGAAGGTGGGTTCTCTTCTCTCATCTCTTTGTTATCTGTTCTCATACGTGGGTTGTGATTATTGTGGAATGTTAGCACTTAGAACCATGTTCTTGAATGTGTGTTTTTTTTAATGCAGTTTGTCAAGCAAGAAGTTGAAAAGTTTTAGGTATAGGGAAAGTGTGAATTTGTCATAGCTTTTGATGCCATGTACTCCTTACTTTTGCAGGTGACAAAGCAGCACAATGAGGATTGCAAAAGACTTCTGAGACTAATGGGAGTGCCTGTAATTGAGGTGACATAATGTTATTTGAAGTAATTTGCTGCCAGTGTGAGCTCAAGTGCTACACATTTAATCTTCTCATAATGCACTGGCATGACTTGGGTTTCCACAGGCTCCTTCAGAAGCAGAGGCTCAATGTGCTGCACTTTGCAAATCAGGAAATGCAAGTATCTGTCTGCTTTTTGATATGTTGGTTATTTTGTATTTATGGGTACATGCGGTGGAAAAGAGATGTTCACTTTTTTTTGTTTTTTGTTTTTGTGGCATTTGAAACAAGTTTGCTTTGTTTTCCACTACATTTTTAAAGGGGTTTAATTTATTATTTATACATTGAATTGCTGATCCTATTTTCCATTATGGCTTGTTCTAAGGTTAATTGCAGGCCTTTCAATCTACTGGAAATATTTGGAATATTTTCTTTTCTGTCAGTTGTCCAAACATGTTCATTGTAAATGACGTGTTTAGAGTCTAATAAACTCTTATTGATGTCAGGCTTATGCTGTGGCTTCTGAAGACATGGATTCCCTAACATTTGGAGCTCCTAGGTTTCTTCGGCATTTGATGGATCCTAGCTCAAGAAAAGTCCCAGTTATGGAATTTGAAGTTGCAAAGGTACTGCTATTAACTCTGATATGATTGCATCCTTTAATCATTCCTTGTCTTGACAATGATGTTGTTTCAGATTTTGGAGGAGCTAAATCTTACTATGGATCAATTCATTGATTTATGCATTCTTTCTGGATGTGATTACTGTGACAGCATTCGAGGTATTTGGGATTTTCATTTGCAGTATTCACCCTGCAATAAATATTATATTGATATATTTTTTTTTGATAAGTATAAATATTATATTGATATGTGTATACTTAAATTTTGGGGTGTAAAAAAAAAGGGTATAACCGGTTTCCCAGTAATTGGTTACCAGTTACTAGGAAACCAATTTTAAAACCGGTAGGAAAAAATTGGTAACCGGGTAACCCGTTCCAGTTACCAGTTTTGGGATTTTTATATACCCGGTTATAACCGGGTAATTGTGTGTATATATATATAATAATAATATTTATTTTTTATTTTTTTAGGGTATTTTTAAACGTTGAATTTTAACTTTTCAGGCCTAAAAAGGCAAAAACAGTGATTTTTCAGGATTTTTGGGCTTTTTAAGGGTTTTTTTTTAACAATCACAACAAAGTCCAGCTTATGGGGACAAAAAGGCTAATTATTTTTTTAAAAATGGGCCAAAAATAGTTAAATTAAGCCCAAAAATTAGGCCCAATACCTAAAATAAGCCCCAAATACCAAAATTTTACAAAACCGGTTACCTAGTCCGGATAACTAGGTACCAACTGGAACCGGCTGGTTATTGCATAACCGGGTACCCGGTTCCGGTTTTGGCCAAAATTGGGACCGGATTTTCACCCCTACTTGAATAGGATTTTTCTCCATCATCATTTTGTAAAATCTGTGCAATGATTGTAGGGATATATATTAGGTATGGATGTACATCTTTTCAATAAAAAAATTTACAAAATAATTGGATTTTGAAGTAGCCCAAGGTTATTTTTATTTTGCCTTATGAATTTGAAACTTGCTAGAAGTGGATCCCATTGGTCCCTATATCGAAAATATACTTACGAAGGTTTTAGAAAATCCCAGTGTTTTGTAAAAATTCTTTCATTGAGAAGAGATACATGGGTTTTTTGATGTAATCAAAGGTGATCTTTGTCTTTTAGTATCCTGTATGGATGGCTTGAAAGTTAATTATGTACTTAGTATTTGGTGCAATTATAAATTTATGCTACAGGAATTGGGGGGCAGACTGCTTTGAAGCTCATCCGTCAACATGGCTCTATAGAGAATATTCTTGAGAACATAAACAAAGAGAGGTGTTTCTTGTTTCTCAGCTTGAAAGTTATCATACTATATGGTTTTCTTCTGTTTCATGTAACTAACATGTTGAAATGATTCATTCCTCCAAAGAAATGATAGGGGGCACTCCTGCCAGGGATGGGGGTCGGGGGGAGGACATGGTGAAATAATTGAAATAAACTCATTTGTTGGATTTAAAAAGATTAACAACTCTTGGTAGCCTGACAGATGGTGGAATTACAATTTTAATTTGATTCTTTTACCTTATAAGTTTGAGTGAAAGCATTTTTGAGTAGTAGTCCTTATACCATTGTTGTATTGATGCTTGTATCAGCGTTTATATTTCTGCACTGGATTCTTATGGTCTCTTGCATGCTTGGTGACTTTATCTGATATGGTTTTCTATAAAATTCTTCCATTGTTGCCTTTGTTGGTATAAAGTGTCTATCATGGGACCATAGCAATCTCTAGCGTCCTTGGTAACCAGTATTTCATCAGCTCTGTAAATGTAATTCATTGGATCACTTGGGGGTTCTATCCTTGGTCACTTGGATGTTCTATCCGTAAAATATTAGTGCCATCCTTTGCTATGACCATCACATCATTACTCTCTACAGCCCCGTGTTATTACCATGTGAAAGTTAATTGCCTGTAATTATGCCTTGGAGATTTTTTTGTACTCTTGACGATGGGCATGCTTCTCAACTCCTTTTTCTAATCATACATTCTCTATAATCAGGTACCATATACCAGATGACTGGCCATATCAAGAGGCTCGGCAGCTTTTTAAAGAACCAGTAGTCCATACTGATGAAGAGCAACTTGAGATTAAGTGGACTGCTCCAGATGAAGAAGTAATTAATTTTTAGTTGAAAACTGAGTATATTATACCTTCTTCTCTTTTTTTTTTTTTAAAATCTTGCGGCGTGTTTGAGAGATTGCATTCCCTTGTCATTTGTACAGGGGCTGATTACCTTTCTGGTCAATGAAAATGGGTTCAACAGTGATAGAGTGACAAAGGTGTGTGTTTTTTTTATTATCTCTATAAAGTTCTTACATTGGCTTTCCATAAGTCTATTTTCTTATTTCTGAGTAATAAGGAAAGATATATACTGAATATATTGGTTTCTCTATTTATTTAGGCAGTAGAAAAAATTAAAGCTGCCAAGAACAAGTCATCACAGGGCAGGTAGGTGATGCATATAGGAGTGATAATGAGTTCCTGAATTACTTTTTTCTTGGGCAATGATGCTTACTATTATTACTATTTTTTTCTTTTATAGATTAGAGTCTTTCTTTAAGCCAGTTGCCAATCCATCTGTGCCCATTAAACGAAAGGTATGTTTACACTTTGTGTTAATAAGATTCACAGTCAGTTTTTCTCTCTGGATATTACCTTTGGGGTTCCCTGGAAGATAAATTTTTTTCTATATCTTAATCGGCATATTATGATGTAATCTTTTTACTTGGATTGCTCACACGACAGGAAACCTTTAATCATTATCAAGAAAGACTCCTGATTTAGGATTCTTCTCTACTTATTTTCCTTATCATATCTAAGGCTGCATTTTGTTGGTTGTTATAATTAACATGCATTAAAATTTACATCTTGATTTCTTTTCTTGGCCCTGTCAAATACTAATTTTCTCCTGCAAATCATTACCATGAACTTGGAAGTAAGCTCTCATTTCCTAAACAAATTGCATCAGCTAAAACGTGGAAATGATATAGTCTAGAGTATAAGGTTTTTCATACTATGTACTGAAGATATTGATTCCATTTACTCATTTCATTCTCATATCTCAGAAAAGGTTTGGTGCTTGTGCTAGCCCTTACATAGCCATACCACGGAGTCTTTGCTCTCTCTCTCTCTCTCAACATAAATAAAGTTGCTAAACACTAATTATTTTTCTTTGAACTGCAAGATATTGTTTGCCCTATTTTAAAAGTTTCCTGACAGCTTGTCTTACCTGCTGCTAACTGATTTGAAGCTTTCAATATTCTTAGTTTTGTTCAAAATTTTTAAATATACAAAAAGTAAAGCACCGGGGGAAAGCCATCTTCCAACTGTGTTTATTTATTAGGAGGCAGTCTAGACCTGTTTGGCTACCTTAATTTCTCCCTAAACTGAATGACAGGAAAGCAAATGCATGCTTAGATCACCCAGATCAGCAATTGGGCATAAGATGTTTTCTCTTCAAGCTTGTAGGCCCACGCCCAAGGTCCTTGGCAGCCTGAGCTTGCCAATCCCAGATCTAGGTGTCAAGCACTCCACGTCATTGTGCATTGGTGTCTGCTTTGGCGCATGAAGCTCAAAACCCTGGTGAACCATCAGAGCCAATCTAAACGTATTTTTTTTCTGATTAAATCAGAGTCTCATCTACTGACTTTCCTTGGGAGAAACTTACCCCAAAAAAGACTTGCGGGAAGGAAAGAATTGTTGCTGTTTCTTCTTCACCTTGATATTAAACTAGTTGTTGGGTTTTCCCTTGAATATGATAATAGAAAGGGGGAGTAGTGTATGAAACCTTGGTTTGTAGTTGAGGTCCCAGATCTCTTATGTCTTGGAGCTCAAGGCATCGGACTTGGCGTAAGTGTTTGTCCATAGAATCCTTCTACATTAAAGTTTATCCCTGACCTGATGGTTTACCATAACAGGTACACTTAATGCACCCCCTACTATAACTTTGGAAAGCTAAGGTGATGTGGGGGTTAAGGAAAAATAAGTTGAATCCTAGCAAGCTAGATTATTGTTCAAATAACTTCTGAGGGTGCGGTGTACAGGATCGAGGTTTACTCTGTAGGAGTGGGTCCGAATGGCCTTGCCTTGTAGAGGTTCCCCGATATAAAAGAAAAATTATCATTCAAATAACTCTCCTAAAATCCCTTTTTTTTAATCTCCTGCAATATTCACTTCTAAACTCTGAAATTGGATGCATGCTGATTGCATCACTCCCTATCATCAACAAGGTTCAATGTTTGCTCACCTTTGTGACAGGAAACACCGGGGAATGCTGCTAAAGATTCTACTGACAAAAAGTCAAAGGCTGGTGGTGGTAAGAAGAGAAAGTAGTTGAATTAGCATTTCAATCTCAAAATATACTGATGGAGCCAACTAAATTCTGATTAGGTTAGGAACTTGAAATGAATGATGCATCTTCTAGTTCAATTGTATGCTTGTTTATTTGTTATTTTCTCCAATGCCACTATCCTTACAACTGATGTGCATAGATCCCCGTGAATTTGGTATTTGACATATTTTGATAATGTTGTCATGGTCTTTCTTTTCAACAAAATCTAGGCAAAGTGGTTGACATGATTGCATTGTCATGGTATGCGTAGTAGTATTCAATAATCTTTTACGTTTGATCCCTTATAAATTTCATAGGAACGGTCAATTGAAAATTTGATGTTTGATAAGTAGATTTTCTGAAATAGGTATGCATGATTCCATTGTAGGGTTCTGATTAGTTTAGTGGTGGTGTTTTCTTCTATCATGCCAGAAACAAATTAAAGAAAAAATGCTGAGATCGTGATTGGTTTTAATTCTTGGAAATTGTTAGTTACCTACCTGCTGTGAGTATCATTTATGCAGTTTGGACATTATCCATAGAATAGAAGCAAGCAATCTTTTGGCGATGGAAAGTGATGGATGAACTTGGAGACCTAGCAACCAATTGGATTTGATTGCAATATATATATATATATTTGATGATGGAATAAACCTAATTTAAACAAAGAGAAGAAAACAATAAACTACAATATGAGAGGAGTTGGAGGATAAAGTACGTTTCTGCTTGTCTTCACTTGGCAAACATTCTGCCAACAAATGGTTCCATGGAAGGCTTCTATCACTTTCTGTTTTTGTTTTTGTTTTTTTTTTCTTACACGGATAGAAGAATAGAAGACATGTTAAAAGTTAAAATATAGGCATGGATTTGAAGCTATGGCAGTAATAATGTAACGTATTCGACTATTGAGGGCGTGCGGTGATGCTTTAACAACATCTACTCTCTCTAATCACTAGAATGCTCTTCACCTCAGCCTCAAGATGGTTTCCTCCTTCCAACCCAAAAAGAATAATGAAACAAGTTGTTGAGGCTTAGGACAAACTGTGTGATAATGCATGCGATCAAACGATATACGGCTTATAACAAAAATGTTATAATAACCTTCTCTCAGTTGCCCCTTGTTCCTGCACGGTTCTCTTCATTTTTTATTTTTTGTTGTGTTAAATGGGCTTAGTAGTTCAATTATGTGGGCTTGCTGGCCTATAAACCAATTGCATAAATGGTTGACTGTCGAATAGTTTACTTTTAAAAAGATAAAAATAAAAAATCTTAAAAAGTCCCGGGATTGTCCTAGTGGGGTCTTGACGAGTTCTTGGCATAGGCTTGCATGGTCCTTGTGGAGTTCTGACAGAGGCTCGTTGATGTCCTTGTAGGTTCTTGGTAGGGTCTTAGCAGGGTCGATAGACTCTTGAGTCTTGACAGAAGTTCGAAGGTGTTCTAGCATTGCTCCAGAATTTTCATTCAATTTGAGAATGAAAAGCTCAAACTAAGAAATTGAATTACAGTTTTAGAAAAACTATTTTCGGTCAAACAAAAAATATTTTTCGTTGAACCAAACATCATAACATATATATATTAAAAAAGAGATCCATAAATTTCTTATAAGAAGGAAAGACCACATTATTGTATGAGAAATTTAACTATTTCAATGTGTTGACACACTTCTTAATTTCGATAATAAATTTAAAAGGTGATGTAAAAGTTGAAGACAAGAGACAAACAATTGAGGCAAATCTAGCTCTCAGAAGAGCTAGGACATGAGTAGAGGCAATTTTCGAATCCTATAAAGTAGAAACCATAGTTAAGTGAAATCTCTGCATGCACTTGATCACATCGATTTTGCTGCCCTTCCAAGGATGCAAAATCTTATTTTATGGGGTTGAAATGGTCAATTAAATATTTAATTAATATTCTAATATCATTGACAAAAACCCAAAAGATTACAATTTTTATGAACATTCCAATGCCCGTAATTAGTAAGTAAATACAATTTGAATCTGCCTACGAATATATGTAAAAATTCCAGCTAAAGAAACGGCCGGGAAACAAATTGACTCCAGGATGTTATGTTATTATTGGTCATTTGAAATTGAAAGGGTCAATACTCAATATTCTATTCTAAAGGAACCAAAAAGAAAATTCGAGCAGCAATTTTAGAGGCAATGAATATCCAATAGTTTTATAAAATTCTTTTTCTTTTAGAAATGACATCTGTGGATGGGAGCAACTTGAGTTGCCAGCCAGCTAATGAAGCAAGGCTACCAACCTCTTTTTCTTTTTTGTCTCAGCATGTAAAAGTAGTACACGAGACAACATGAACAAAAAAAAAAAAAAAAAAAAAAAAAAAAAAAAAAAACACCAAGAGTGCCTTATCTAATTACTATTAGGGACCACAATGACTGACAGCGACAGTCGACAGGTGGTTGTTGTTACAAGGCATATAATAATAATATAATACGTTTGTTTGATGAAGCTAAACAAGCTTTTTCGAGCTCTATGGGTCGGACATGGGCGATGAGCGAGGGACGCAACATATTTAGGGTCAACTACTGGCCCAAAAATAAAATAGCTCTAGAAAAGAGGCAAACTCTGGGCCACTTCCCTTGGTGAGATGAGTGATGACTTTACTTTGGGTCTACGAAGGCATGTTTCGTGCTTTGCGTTCACAGCATTTCTGTGTCAACGTGTCTATGACGAACCTCTCACCACTCCCCCCTCGGCCCTCACTATAAATACACCACCTACTGTTATCTCTTCTTCTACATTATTCTTCATTCAAACTTGTCCTTTGATTACTTTTCCATATATACCACAAAAATCTCGGCCCAATGGCAGCCCTTGTCCCTCTGTTTGTTACGACTTTTGCTTTACTCTTGGCGGCTGCTGCTGCAGATCCTGACTTGCTTCAAGATGTTTGTGTAGCCGATCTCAATTCCGGTTCGTACTCCTGTCCTTATACTTTCTTCTTTTTTTCCCTTTTAACATCGATCTATCCTCATTTTACTAGTGTTAATAGCTGCTAGTGAACGCTCTACTTTCATCTTCCAAGAAGAGTAGTAGCTCAGAAGCAGCCCTGGTTTTCTTATTCTCCTAGCTCAATCATAGGAGTTTGATTCCGCTTTTTCTTTTAGCACATACAATATTTTTGAACCCACTTGATCTTCAATTGATGATTTTAAGGATATCAATTATCTTATTTTTTGTTTTTATTAATTTGCCTTTTCTTACCAACTTCAGTGCTAATTATAATTAAAAATTGAAAATTTTAGCAACTTTTATGTGAATCTTTTAAGTAATTATTGGAAGCCAAAAGGTGATATGCCAATCATGTAGGCCTACTATATTCTTGGTTGATATGATTACATTTTTCTTGTATCTTTGATGTCCATATATATATGCCGATCCACAGGATACTTTTTTATTATTATTATTTTTTAAGGGTTAATCTTATTATTAAGTCTTCTTGATCATGACTTCTGATTGAAAATGAAGTAGACAGGAGAAACTAAAAAAAATAATATTGGGGTGATTAAGCAACTGATATCTAAATGAATACTGTACGTGAAGGTGAGAAGATATGACAACTTGGGTTACTTTAATTTTGAAACGTAGAAAATTAGCACCAGTGGCTTATATTTAGGGTTTTCCATATATATATATATATATATTACTGATGCAACCTGAATTATTAAGAGAATAATAGCCGCCTCTATGTGGACGTAGGCAAATTGCCGAACCACGTTAAATCTGTGTCTTCTCTTGATTTCTCTCTTTTCGATTCTATATACTGTTCATCATTATTCTGCGCGGTTACAACAGAATTCATGAGCTGTGATGAACAGGTATCAACGTCAATGGGTTCACGTGTAAGAGCGTGGCAAACATATCTGCAGAAGACTTCTCCTTTGGCGGCTTGGCCAAACCAGGCCTCACCAACAACACTTTTGGTTCTCTGGTCACTGCAGCCAATGTTCAAAAAATACCAGGCCTTAACACCCTTGGTGTCTCACTCTCCCGCATTGACTATGCCCCCGGTGGCCTTAACCCGCCCCACACGCACCCACGCGCCACCGAGATAGCGTTTGTGCTTGAGGGAGAATTGGACGTAGGCTTCATAACCACAACAAATGTGCTCATATCCAAATCTATCAAGAAGGGTGAGATATTTGTGTTCCCAAAGGGGCTGGTGCATTTTCAGAAGAATAATGGAAAGGTGCCTGCAGCTGTGATTGTTGCGTTTAACAGCCAGTTGCCAGGCACGCAGTCTATTGCTACCACACTGTTTGCAGCTACACCGCCGGTGCCTGACAATGTTTTGACCAAGGCATTCCAGGTGGGTACGAAGGAGGTGGAGAAAATCAAGTCTAGGTTTGCTCCCAAGAAGTAATTAATGGGGCTTAATTGCTTCTTAATTGTTATTACTTAATTAAGACATTGTTGGAATTTGTTCTTGCATGTGATTCATAATGTATTTGCATTTCTGTAATTTGAGAATCCAAAGTTGATTATAAACAAAAACAAAAACGTTTTCAGTGTTCCTTTTTGTTCTTTTCCATGTTCCAACGAAGTTCTTAAAAAAGCGAAATTTAAGAATTATTGTTTTTGGTAGATGCAATATTTGAAAAAAAGTACTGTTAATTTGTTGAGTCTATAAATAAAAATTCGAGACCGTCCGATCTAATTAAGTTGTTACTAACTTACTATATTGAATATTGATGACGTTTAATTCTTAGAATGGAGTGGATGACTTAATCTAATACAAACTTAGCATCAGATAATTAAATACCAAGGTATAATTATATTAATTACTAGTATTCCTAATAAAGCTGTCTGATGCTTTCTTTTTTTTTTAAAAAAAAAAAAAAAAATCTGCGACAAAGATTAGTGGAGATCGAAAGCTAGCTTTTAAATATTAATTAGTTCAAGTTACCTAATAGATTCTTTCTCATCTCGTCATGCATGGGCTTATAGATTTTTTTTAGTAGTCATTATCGTTATATGATTGCGATTAAAAGAAAATCCCTTATGCTATAACTTCTTATTAATTCTCCCCATAATTCGCGTGGGTGAAACATTTAAACCACGCAAGCTTTTCTCCCAATTCTTAATGCCTTAATGGAATGCTGTAAGTGACATGTCCCTTCGTAGTCCCCAAGTCAAAATGATAAACAACACAATGATAACTAACAAAACAAACACGAATTGAGACACCTAGAAGTCCTTAAGAGTTCTCGTGATTGCAGCATTGGTTGGGATATTGTTTCTTATCTTCGTATGCTCACCCATGAACGTAATTCTTTTTCTACCTAGTAAGCACAACATTTGAAATCCAAATCCATGAGGGCTAAGCACCCACTTGCTCCTGGACAGTCCCACGAAGGGTCCCATATGCCCAGGGGCCAAAACATGTTCATTCCACAGCCTCTCTGTCTCTCTCTCTCTCTCTCTCTCTACCGGATTGTCTGAATTGCTAGCAATTCAGATATTCTCTCTACCAGATTGACTGAATTGGTAGCAATCTGGATATTCTAAGTGGGGTAGAGACCCAACAATTATTTCAGTGTAGTAACATCTAAAAAGCATAAAAAGACTCCAAATAATTAAACTGATCTATTAGCTTCTTGACATGCAAGTCAAAAAAAAAAGAAAAGATAAAAATGATAAAAAGGGGAAAGTGATTTCTTTACCGTTAGAAGGGCCTAATTGGACAAGCACACCCATGCGCCTTCCAATAGCCACTTGATGACAGCTTCTAGGTTATGTTAAACAACTGCCGCAAGTTCAGAATTGGGTTTCATGAGATGCAGAAGCACCAATTGGATCAGACAACACTGAGACTTCCAAACACATCATTGTCTAAGCTTTCAGGCCTTAGAACACTTTCACCTTTTACTATTACCCTTTTATCTAATGAATTTTTTGGTCACCTAATCGAAACAAATTATAGCTGTCAAAACTTGTAAAGACGGGTATGCAAACATTAACGCAGAATCACTACAAAATCTTTACTCTTGAGAAACGTCATCAGTGGCAAGAGATTGAAGAAAGATTGACATTTAAGTTCTACAAAAATAGCAAAAAGAAGATACAGAGACAGAAAACTTGTAAAGACAGGATGGGATATGCAAACAATGCAGAACCACTACAAAATCTTTACTCTTGAGAAACGTCATCAGCGCCAAGAGATTCAAGAAAGACATTTAAGTTCTACAAAAAGTGGATACAGGGACAGACAATACTGCACCAGAGAGAGAGAGAGAGAGAGAGAGAGAGAGAGCAATACAAAGTTAATTCCTGAGCTCTATGGAGCACCGCTCAATCTCCTAGACTCACATTGAACAGGCTGTATAAAGGAATAATCAGAAGCAATTCCAAGCAGCACCAGCACCAGCAGCCTCAGACCCACCTAGGAAGAAGACACCTTATGTTGACTACGGCAGAACTAGTAGCCTTGCTTATTTGGGCATTCTGATGCCCTGTGCCCAGACCGTCCACAATTAAAACAGGAACCTCCAAAGCTTCTGTAATGCACATACATAGAGTAGTGAGTTTTATTCGAACAATCACTACCTTGCATGACCTTTAACTTAAAACACACAAACTTGATAATAAAAACACAACCGAAAAATAAACTCTTAAGAGGTCTTACTGGGTCTTAGCAGGGAAATAAAATAATCAATGGTCAACTCCACGCTCATAGACTATGTCACCACATAGTCAGTGGAGCTTTGATTTATGAAGCAAAATACTAATTTGAATTCTCTTCTTGCTAATTAAATAACCAGCCACTTTAAAATATTTGTATCACCCTTGTTTCTGAAGAAGGTGATTGAGTTATTAACAAATGGATTAAAAGAAAGGCAAGAAGGAGAATTTTGAGAAAGGGTTCCATCATAGAAAACGAAATTCAAACTGGCAAACAGAAGACAAAATGGCAGGGACTAGTGCTGCTGGTTTGGTAACATAGAGAAGGTGAGCATGCAAGAGCATCTCGCATACTCAATCTCTAAAGAACATGAGATCTTCTGCCTCCTTTTCCCTCTTTAGACTATAGAGTCATTACACTAAATATGCTACGATCTCAAATGTCCCAAATGAATTAAGTGCAATCTTAACCATGTGTGTATATAAACTTTTGGGCACCCTTCCTTTGCGAACCAGTGTTCAAGCATAAATTCTACCTAAGGTTTGTATCATTTGGTATTGGACGCAACTTGTCAACTATAGGATTGAATGGGTTGTAGCTTTGTGGTCAAATCATAAAAGGGAAAACCTATAAGCTGGATTAAAATTCATTGGTACTATGTATAGACATAGTTTTAAGTTATTGAATACTGATAAGTGAGTCAAGCTGCCAAAAGAGAAAGAGCTACCATTGGGTCAGTGTCGATAGAGTGGCGTGGATGTTGGCTGCAAAGTATGGTATTATGTTACGATACCAAGTGTTTTACATAAGTTAAGTGTAATCTTAACCATGTGCATAAAAGCTTTTGGGCACCCTCTCTTAACAAGTCGGTTTTGAGTTCTACCTAAAGTTTGTCATGTTCTTGTGATATTGCACCCTTTTCCTTGTTAGTTGTTCCTGCCCAGTATCACGTAAGCGAGTTGCTAATAAGTTCCTTTATATCACTTTCAAAGCCTGTTAACTTATGAGTTTCAAAAAGAGAAATTTTTAAGAGATATATACCTGTCCCGTGTTCTTGACTGTCTACCTCCAATTAGCCAATCATCGCCACTGCTTTTTGAAAACCGTGACCTGTTGTTGTCAGCTCTAAAACTCCGACCACCACTCCTAAATAGACCATCATCACTAGCAGAATCTCGACCACCATCCCAACCTCGTGAGCTTCTAAAACCTTTCCGATCCCCAGAGGATCCTCGTCTGTTATTCCGATCCCTGCCAGAGAATTTGCCGTAGTAATCACTCGGAGGCCCATCATCTTGCAAAGCAGGCAACTGTCATTAAAAAAGAAAGGAAAAAGATTTGTGTCTGTGTTAGTAGTTAATCCAGGGACAACCTAGAGAAAAAGAGGGCAGAGTACAAAAATACATGGGAAAACTTCAAATGGATCAAATCATAGCAGCACAAGCAACATATGGCATCATGCAGAAACAAGTTAAACTATAATGAGAAAGGGACCAAATCTATAATCAACCTTGGTGATCTTGGAAATAGTATTTCCAGGTGGTAGTTGCCTATTCAGCAATTCTTTTGCAGCCTCCTCTGGAAGATCAAAAACTGCTCCTTGAACCTGATATAAGCAAAGTCAACTACTTATACTAGAAAAAAACAATGCATCAACAAAGAGATACTAGAGCAGAATAATCAACGCATATTGTAGATACAGACCTGTTCATCTGCAATTAAATGTATTTTTCCAACTTCATCAGCAGCTGCAGGATAAATATCTGAAAGAAACCCAGTGACAGATCTAGCAGAAAGGTATCTACTAGAAGAAGCTGGATCTCGAGTCAACTGCAGTGTAACCCATCCCTGCAATACAAGTATCCAGTACAATGAATTATCAGACCTAGTAGAAGGCACTAAATAACACTATAAAATTTTAAGGTTAACAAAAAAATTTTTAATAATACACCCAACTGAAAAATCCTTTTAGCACAAATATTTTTTTTTATAAGTCCTTTTAGCACAATACATATCTTTGCCTATAAAATTTCGGGGGAACTTTACTTAACCCCTCCCAACTTTCATCATTTTTGTAATTTTCCTCATAAAGTTCAAAAACTCTCAATTTAGTATTTTGAACTTTAAAAAATTAGTAATTTCACCCCTCCCATTAGGGTTTGCAGTTAAATTAGACAGTCAAAGAGTGAAATGACCATTACACACTTGTAAACTTTATCAAATTACAAAATTACCCTTAAATTACAATTATTTTTTTTTAAAAAAAATACGGGGGTATTTTGGAAATTTTTCGGTGGGGGAAGGGGGAGATTTGCAAAAGTGATGAAATTCAGGGAGATTAAATGAAGTTTTTCCTAAAATTTATATATTGACAAATTCACCATAGCTGAATTATGAAACTTCTAATATTGCAGGCAATGGCTCAAGGTCTTGGCACTCGAATTTTCAGCTGATTCCACTACTCAAGTAGGCACAAATTCTTTCACAAACATTCGGTTAAGTTAATCATTATTTGAAGACAAAAATGAACCAACTACATTTCAACACTCAAGTACTATTTATTTCCTGGAGGACAAACTGACAAAAAATTTTGAGGACTTGTAAGCTTTGAACTGAAAACATAATGCTCATCATTTAACTGCTATTATTAATGAGAGATCATTGATAACTTGTTAACTTCAAACCGAAAATAGAAGGCATATCATTTACCTGCTCATGATTGATGAGAGACCGGGAGGAAGGAGGTTGGGAGAATCCACTCAATTGTGCTAGTGCAGCAGCAAGAGCACTTATTCCCTGTTCTTCAATCAATTTTTGAGCGGTTGGGGTGAAAAACGCTACAGACTCCGCATGAACTCCACTAAGAGTAGCAACCACATGCTCAGCAGATGATCCCAAAACCTCTTCAATAGCTGGTGGGCTAACAAACTCGAACTTGCATCCCACATCACGCTCAAGGGATCTCACTGTTCTCCTCTGGCTACTTGTAAACATAAGAATGGCATTACCTTCTTTTCCTGCACGTCCAGTTCGACCAGAGCGGTGCACAAAAGTCTCCGGATCATTGGGAAGTTCATAGTGAATAATCTGGAGAAATGGATAAATAGTGAAAAAGAGACTTTCAATACCCCAAAAGAATTACCTGGACTGTAATATTAAAGAGAAGTGTAACAGGTTGCAAAGAACTTTCACTAGAAGCGAAATCTTAAAACTTGTAGGTGCAACAACGAAGTATAAGGAGGGAAGATTTCCTATATGAAGCATGGCTCATGAATCAATAGACTGAAATCTTTTGTTTTTTTATAGGTAAATCAATGGAGTGAAATCTCATGTTAGATTAATCTGAATTGTAATTTTCAATCTCAGTTGCAACTGAAGGAATGTAATTTGCAATTAATTTCCAATGGAAAATATAATTACTACATGAATTTAATTGTGGATCATAAAGCAATTCCACAAACTTACTAGATCAACATTGGGAATATCAAGCCCACGAGATGCAACATCAGTGGCTACAAGCACTGTGAATTTCCCTTGCCGAAAACCATTTAATGTTCTCTCCCTTTGATGCTGAGATATATCTCCATGTAATGCCTCAGAAGCAATGCTATTTGTTAATGCCATCGAGACTTCATCAGCATCACGTTTTGTCTGTGTGAAAACAATGGTCTTCCCACCCTTTGCATAAACCTGAAATTTATCAAGTAAAGAGCCAATTTGAAGTTTACACAAGGGTAACATGAGTATTCTAAGTATCAGTACACCAAATAAGAATAAAAGAAATATAGATACAAATTCACAGTTCACACACAAGTATGAGTGTATAATCATGTCTCTTTAAGCATTCCTTAACATTACTGAACAAATGCTAAAATAAGACTAATATATGACCCCCAACTCTTACCGTTATAAGGTCACTAAGAATGGTCCGCTTTGAAGTTGCAGTAGTTGATATAGCATAGAGCTTGATCCCCTCTGCGAGCTTTTCTTCTTGGTCACCAACCTATGAAGCAGAAGAGAAAGGAATAAAAACAAGATTTGGAACTTATTCCATTCTAGCTTTAACATTGACATTAAACATGGATTGTGCCTTTGTACTTTTTTTTTTTTTAAAAAAAAAAAAATATCACAAAGAATCATCAGAAGTATGTCATACAAAACTACTTAATACAAGAGGAAGAACCTTTGCGCTAGACATAAAGCCCAACAGGAAAAGGTCTCACATGCCATAAGTGAAATCTTTCACCTGGCGGCTAACTTTAACCGCAAAAAGAAGCTTTTAGTGGAAGTTGAAAAAAGTGACAATGCAACTTGAAGCTTGCATCAAGCAGCCATGGCACAAGCTTAATGGACCTGACCCAAAAGTTCAGTCCAAATCAAGCTGAGTAGCATATCTCATACCTTCAACCAAACTGTGAAGCAGTGGATAGGGCTTGAAACATTTACCCCGAAAGAAAGAGTTAAGCTAATTCTGTAAAAAGAGAGAGGGAGAGAAATAGAATAATGGCACACATGAACCAAATCATATTCCATATGCATGAGGGTGGTCGTGAGCCTTTTTTTATTTATTATTTACTTATTTTTTATCACTAAACATCTGGAATATGATATTTTTTTTTTAAAAAAAAAATATCAGTATGGTCTCTTACCAAAATATTTATCAAGGCTCATCATCCATTATGGTATTTGAAAAAGAATGGCATGAATTACATATGAAATAGGTAAACCTCACACATATCTGTAAACAACGTTGATTGAACACCCCTCAAAGGGTGCATTATAAGGAGATACTTATACGCCTAATCCCATGCGATTCTCTAATCAGGCAACTTGTGGAAACATGAAGGTTGAGAAATTGATTCAGGAAATAAAAAAGAGAAGAGAAAAAGCCAAAGGAAATAAGTTTTACCAAATCAATGGTCAGTGGATTATTCAAATATTTTCGTGCCAGTTTCTTCACCCAACCAGGCATAGTTGCAGAGAAAAGCATACTCTGGCGCACAGATGGAAGCTTCTGTAAAATTACTTCCACGTCGTCCTCAAAGCCAACAGCAAGCATCTGATCAGCTTCATCAAGGACCAAAAATTGAACTTCCCCCAGTTTGAGGCTGTTACCATTTATCAGGTCAATTATTCGACCAGGAGTTCCAACAACAACATCCACTCCACGGGAAAGGGCACTCTGCTGCGTAACATAAGAAACCCCTCCGTAAACACATACAGTATTTAAATAAGGTGCAGACTCTTTAATCTCTTTCTCCACTTGCTTTGCTAGCTCTCGTGTAGGTGCAAGAACCAAAAATCTAGGAAGACGACCAGGCCGCCTGCAAACATGACATACACCAAATGAACAAACAAATTTTAAAATGGTAGCTTGTAAAATATGTGATATAGCAAATACCTCTGAGAGCCCCTTTGTTCGTCATCTTCAGTAAGGCGTTTGATAATTGGAATCCCAAAGGCTAATGTCTTCCCAGTCCCAGTCTTTGCACGAGCAATGAGATCACGACCTTCTAGGGCGGGGACTAAAACAGCTCTCTGCATAATTCAAGGAGAAAATGAGTAAATCATAGACACGCGCACACACACAGAATTATTATGGAAAATTTAGAATCTAGGAAATGAAATAAGAAGAGGAAGTTTTATATGCGAAGCACACTATAGTAGACACAAAATATCATACGACCAGCAAAAAGAATAGAGAGGGTATTCATCAGTTGATAGTCGTTGAGGATTATATGTGCTCCGTAAAGAACGGTAGCATAACATGAAAGCAACATTTTGCAGCAACTAACTTAACTCGGTTAGATAATCAACTCGGTTAGATAATCAAGGACGGTGCCCAACGGGTTGGAAAAAAAATACTAAATTAACAAATTGCATACCAGAATATGACAAAGCGATAAGCAATTGCCCTAGCAGTACCGGGTCGCTAATAATCCAGAGAAGATGGGCCACTTGATTATATGTACTCTTAGAAGATTTATCATTCCAACTAAAGTGGAGACCACTTGCAATACTTATTCTAATATCTAATGTACATAACTTGTGTCATTATTGAAGTAATAGAAACCTTATTAGCAGCCAAACTCAGTGTAATTAAGGCAACATAAGGATAAGAATGAACTGGCTTGAGAGAGAGAGAGAGAGAGAGTACTTGTATGGGGAAGAGGTGAGTAATCCCACGCTTCTCGAGGGTATCGACAAGGCGGTGAGGCATGCCCAATTTGGAAAGGGCGAGCTCGTCCTGGTCCGCAGAGGCAGCAGAAGATGGCTCGGCCTCAGAGTCATAATAGTCATCCAGAGAGTCTTCTGCGAAACCACCACCAAGGCCTTTGAATGCCTCTTCGCTGAGGACCGAAGAATTGGGAGTAGCAATTGCGGAGGGAAGGAAACCAAGGCTCTGCTGCTTGGAGCCACTCCTAAGCGTACCAGTGGAATGAAAAGAGAAGGTCTTTTGGCTGGTGTTATAGGCTTTCAGAACCTTATTGAAATGAGACTTGTCGCATAGGGGTAAGGAGAGCAAAGGCGTGGTTGTTGCTGCTGTCCTTCTATAGAGATCGAGCGTTGGAGTTTGGTAAATGGAAGAAACGCCTATGAAAGAGGCCATTTTTAAACCAGAAGAAGATGAGCAGAAAATGCTTGCTCAAAGTACTAAAAGAAGAGAAACATAAAAGTATGTTGGAGTCGAGGAGATACTGAGAAAATGAGTAGAGGCGGCGAGCAGATTTCTTTTACAGGGGAGGGGATAGGGTGAGGTGCACAGAGAAAGAGAGAGGGAGATAAGGCCACACCCTTCTTTAAAATGTATGGCCTTTCAAACCTCCACCTCGGTTGCTACTTGGGGAGCTATGGCCTTTTCCCTTTCCCTTTTCTCTGAAAGAAAGACAAAATATATTTCTTCTCGGGTGGACCCGAAAACCCGGAGTATGACGTCCAGCGGCAGACGGGCCCGTCAGGATTGAAATGGGCCAACATTTTGGCCCATGAGGCCGGCTTGGAAACTTGAGGTAATTTCTTTTGTTTTTGTTTATTAACTTTTTCGTATTTTACAGATCCAAAATCCAAAGATGAATGAAATCGTGTTCTCCTGGTTTGTATCATTTCAGTAATGGATTATTTGTTTAAGCATTTTCCAACTGTATTCCATTCCGTTTACACCGAGACTATAACAGCCGCCATTTTTGGCCGCCACTGAAGCCTCTCTGTCCTTGTTCTTTACTGTTCTCACCGTACAATTTCACACGCTGTTCAGATCCGCCGTCTTCGTTTTCTGGCCTCTTTCTCCCTTGTTCCTTTTTGAATTCCCGATCTCCAACCAGGTAAAGTTCGTTCTATTCCCAAATAAGTCGTTCCACGCCAATCATGTTATAATATGTTGCATTAACCGGAGATTGCGTCAATTCCTTTGATTTATTATCTTATAGTTCGAGAATCAAACTTATTGCTCCATTAGCGAAGACTTTTACTTTTTTTATTTTTCATTTTCGGGGACGGCTGGGAATTATAGCCCTGCCCGGAAGGATTAGGGATTTTACAATTTCGGCAAAGCCACTCCTTCACTTTGATTCGGTTATTCAAATACAATTATTCTAACACTAAAGAAGAAGCATTGTATCTTGTAGCCTATAGATACCGACCGAGGTTTTATCATAAATTCTCTTTTTCTCTGGGTCTGTATATATAATTTCGGAAAACATCTTTTTTGACTCTTTTTTTTTTTTCTCGTGTTATTGTTGTTAATGCGGGAATGAACTGACTTTTGTTGGAAAATTTGTTCAGACATGGTGGAAATGGTGGAAATCTATTTTAGCATTGTTGCGTTTATTTGCACAGTCGGAGCCATTTCTCTGGCTATTATGCACATCTACAGGCACCTTTTGAATTACACTGAACCTACTTATCAGCGATTTATTGTCCGCATCATCTTCATGGTTCCGGTGAGTGCATTGACGTAGTATTCTCGGAATTTTTATTAGCATTATGCATTTATATGTTGCTTCGGATTAGAGGTCTCTTGTAAACTCCCTGTGTACATGGGTTGCGCCTCTCTGCCTGTTGTTTGAATATACATTATTTATCAAAAAACAAAAATGGATGCATTATTTGCTAGAGCTGCGATTTTGTTCTTCCCTGTCCTGAAAGCTTGCCTTGAAACTTTATGCACTCATCAGATAGTGGTGTTAGAAGTGCCAAGTTAACATGATTTGAGCTTCCCACGCTGGGTACTTTGACACGGTGTTAGGGTCATTCATCTGTTCTTTTGCTATCATGTGGCATGAGCGTATCTGATTGTGTGGGACTGCCTGCTTTCTTTTCAATGATTAACAGAAGACACCTAGGGGTAAGAAAATACTCGACTTTCAAAATGGGAAAAAAAAAAAAAAAAAAAAAAATCCTGAACTCATTTGGTTAAAAGCTTGCTTTCTTTGTAGGCAATACATTTAACTCCATTTTCATTCGAGTGAAAACTTGGAATTCTGGAAATCTGGTTTTTTTAAATTATTAAACTTAGAAGTTAAGTTTTTTCTTATTGGTTGAGCATATCTACTCATTTACAGCTATCTTGACTAACTTAGAAGGAACACATCATTTTGCTTCTTCCTCTCATTCATTATCTCCTTTGTAATGCATCTCACTTATGATATTTTCCATTTTGGCCTTTATTCATCTTTTCTTTTTCCCTCGCATTTTCCCATCCATTTACCTTGATACTTGCTGAAGGCTACACTTCAAAGATGCTAATCTATATTTCATTTTATGTTCTTTGCAGTATTCACTAACATCTTAATTTTGTTTTTCTGGACAGGTTTATGCATTAATGTCTTTCTTGTCCCTAGTTTTGCCCAAGGGCTCAATCTATTTTAATTCCATTCGGGAAGTGTAAGTTTGTCTGCATTTGTATATAATTTTCATCTTTGCTAGTTTTACTGAAAACAATATGGTTCACGCCAATCTCTGGTTTATTATATATTTATGCTTTTGTCTACCCTTGTTTGGTTTGACTTTAGAAAATTAATGACTGCATTTCAAATGTCAACAATTTCATCCAGATAACACACTTACATAAGATGTACATAGATAATTTTCTGACAAGTAAAGATAAAAATTATGGTATTAAAGAACGGAATATGACATTTTGATAGTAGACAAAACAACAAGCATAGTAAGAAACGTAGAAGTGTCATGGTGGCCTTTAAACTATTTAAATTGCAGCATTGAAATCTCTACTTGTGTTCCAATTTTCTGTTGAACTCAAATTCCTGTTGGGTCTTCTGGTTGTCTACATGCATTCTTGAAATGCTTGTGAAGACATTTTATTGGGTCTTCTGGTTGTATAGATCAACAGCATTTTCTTTAGTAATTACTAAAGCAAAGTTTCTTGTGACAAGAAGTTCAACAAAATCTTTTCTGAAGGTATGTGGTCAGTATAGTGGCAGAGGTGCTGGTGATTGTAGGGGGTCATGGTGACAGTTGCAGCGGTTGTTGTGCTACAGCAGTGGTGCCACTGCCATTGATGGAAATAGAACCATGTGAGGATTGATAAAATGACACCACTTTTGGTGCTATTTATTAGGAATTTGAGCTCTCCAATTCCCTCCTCTACTGCCCTTTGGGATTTTGAAGATTCCTTACCATATCGAACTTTACATGAGAACCTTTAATTTATAAATCTTAAGTCCCTTGCCACCCATATAATATCTCTTCCAATTCTTTTAAATGCGCCCTGCAAACAGCTCATGTGAAGTTCATCATATTGTTATTTGTGGCTGATTCACTACACTAGATGTAAATTTCTGCCTGTTCTGCTTGTAGATTGTACTTTATCCAGTGATTTAATTAAAGCTTGTTTTTAAGTAGACCAGTGTTGCTTAGCGACAAGAATAGAAACCAGGCAAAAAATTGTTTTCCCCTGGGTCGTCTTCTTCTTTTTTATAAGTAGTATTTGTTCTTTTTTCTTTTCCATTGTCTGGTTTTCTCTGTTTACAGAGAGTGAATCAAAGTTGCTTTACTACAATAGAAAAAGGAACGTTTTGTATATCAGTGCCTGGGTTTTTAATAGCTTTTTTTCTTTTTTGAGAAAAAAAATAGGGGATTATAAGAAGTTATCTAGGTCCAGAAATAATCTTCATATGGTGAAATACTATAATAATACAATGTTTTCTTGTTTCAGCTATGAAGCATGGGTCATCTATAATTTCCTGTCATTGTGCCTGGGGTGGGTTGGTGGCCCAGGAGCTGTTGTGCTAAGTTTAAGTGGTAGGGTTCTGAAGCCATCATGGTATCTGATGACATGTTGCTTCCCTCCCATACCACTGGATGGGTGAGTTTCTTTACACAACTCTCCACTTCTCTACACCATATAAGCAATTCTTTTACAGTCTTGTGAAGACAGTTGTTTATCTGAAGATTACATCCTTAGACATGTTTGATTAGCTCTCATTTCTGAAATTGTTAATGCAGGCGTTTTATACGTAGATGCAAGCAGGGGTGTTTGCAGTTTGTGATTTTGAAGCCCATTTTAGTAGCTGTTACTCTCATACTTTTTGCAAAAGGAAAATATGAAGATGGAAATTTCAGTCCAAACCAATCATACCTGTATCTCACTATCATCTATACAATCTCATACACGGTGGCTCTTTATGCTTTGGCATTGTTTTATTTGGCATGCAAAGATCTGCTTCAGCCATTCAATCCAGTTCCAAAGTTTATTTTAATTAAATCGGTTGTTTTCCTGACTTATTGGCAGGTACAGCTAGATACTTCCTTTGTTATTTTATGCATGTGTCCTAAAGCAACTTTGGAAAGGAGAATTCTGTAAACACTTAAATGATTTTAGTAGCATTTTTAGGACAGTTTTCCTTTGCATTTCTTTTTTTAATTAATTGCAGCATGGACATTTGGGACTATTTTGTGTTTCTTGTGAAAAAGAATGCTAGAATTGTCCAGCGTATGGTGTTATGCTCTAATGACTTCTCAGATTTTTCCCCCTTTTCTGATTTAAGTTGAAATTGTGGAAAATACTAATTTAAGCTTTTGTAGTACTTTATTTAGGATTTCAGACATCACCACTTATGACGTATCTCATAAAGCAACTATTATTCTCTCTCTCTCTCTCTCTCTCTCTCTCTCTCTCACACACACACACACACACACACACACACTCAAAGACAGGTTTTACAAAATGGAATTGCATGACGCTATATATTTGGGAGAATTAAGCAGAACTGTGGGTTTTAGGGTGTTTTCCACCATCTTTCTGAATTTCTTGTTTGCATTTTAGGGTGTTTTGGTTTTCCTTGCTGCAAAGTCTGGATTCATCAAGGATGCAGAGGAAGCTGCTCAATTTCAAAATTTCATTATATGTGTTGAGATGCTTATTGCTGCTGTAGGCCACCTCTATGCATTTCCATACAAAGAGTATGCTGGTGCCAATATTGGTGTCTCCCGTGGTCTGACAGGAAGCCTTGCACATGCCTTAAAGTTGAATGACTTTTACCATGACACAGTCCACCAGGTAAGCTGTATTCTATTATTTCTGCCAAGAGTGAAGGGTTGGTATTCTACCTCTTATGGTGGGGGGAATTAATCTGAAGGGGTGTATACATTTCATTCTCTCTCTCTCTCTCTCTCTTCTTTTAAATGTGTTCCACATGCTTTGCCATAAGGTTTGTCCAAAAGCGTGCATCAATTATGCTAATAAAATCTACATTGCTCATTGCCTCTCTTGGACAAGCATGCCTCTTTCTTTTTCTTCTCTCTCTTTTTTTTTTTTTTTTTTTTAGGGCTTTACTCTATCCATGCTGATGATCATATTACCATTTTGTAGTTTGCTCCGACATACCATGATTACGTTCTTTACAACCACAATGAGGGTGATGAGGGAACCAGGAAGTATCGGTCACGCACCTTTGTGCCAACTGGTCCTGAGATGGAGTCTGTAAGAAGAAACAAACATATTTTTGGAAACAAGTTGGATGATATACAGCTCTCCAGTCTCTCATCTTCTAGTACAAGCACTCCTAAAAATCCAGACTCTGTAACTGATTCTTCACAACCTGATGCGATGAGATCTTCCCTGCTTGTGGATGCCACAAATTCTTTATCTGTACCGTATGATATGTCACTTATTGATTTGGATATGTCCGGTTACTCTTCAAAGGTTCCTGCCGCAAATGAAACTGGGACTAGGTGACAGAGCATGAAGAAAGCGCGAGAGGCAGGTAAGAAATGTCCTCTCAAAAGAAAGAAGGGGTTGAGAGAAAATGTCAAATGCTGTTTATGATTTGAGAAAGCCTGAATGGCTTAATTGTGTGCTGATATTTGTGTCAATGTACCTCAAG
This sequence comes from Carpinus fangiana, assembly GCA_006937295.1. Lineage (NCBI taxonomy): Eukaryota > Viridiplantae > Streptophyta > Magnoliopsida > Fagales > Betulaceae > Carpinus > Carpinus fangiana. Next base: position 60,102,405 of record CM017321.1, read on the forward strand.
AGTTTTGAAGCTTGCAGATCGCCTCTCTCCCTGTCACAAACATTAGGCCTCCCGCCAATTCGCCTTGAGTGGCCTGTTTGTCCATTGTGCATTGTAGATACAGAAGCTAAACATGAAATTAAACATTCAAGATTACTGTTTCCCATCGGATTCCATAGGGCTTGGCACTGGCGTTCTAAGTTGAGGCTTCGTTCGTCATTATTTTCTTTAGGGGTTTGGGTTTGGGTTTACAACCGATCGTATTGCCATTATATTTCGCCATGTTGTAAAGTTCTCTCTCTCTCTCTCTCTGACCTTCCCACTTGAAATCTATACAACGTTCGCTACTCTTCCCACTTGAAATCTACAGCGTGTATTGTGCAGTCTTTTTGCAAAGAGAAATGATAGAAACAACTTTTGTCCAATTTTTTTCTTATGTCTTTTTTTATTTAAATATTTTTTTAAAAAATAATAATATCATATAGAATAATGATTAAGTCACAACATAAAACTAATAAATATCCAACTTCTCTCTTATGTACCTTTTTTTTTAAAAAAAAAAGAAAAAAAAAAGGAATATTTCAATTTTTAATTTTTAATTTAATTTAATTTAATTAATTAATTAATTAATTTTTTTGTAAAAAAAGAAATTGTATCATACCTCTATCATATATGGTCTTTTTTTTTAATTATTTATTTGGTATTTAAAAAAATGTTATTTATCTTTGAGGTGTGACACATCACAACTTAAACCCAATTAAGATTTAACTTCTACACTCAATTTTTCTTTATTCTAGTTTAAGGCTCTCTCTCCTCCCTCCATAGGTATGGTTTGTTTTTTTTTTTTTTTTGCCACTTAAGAAAAAAAGTTGAGTTTTAGTTGGATTTAAATTGTAACTTTATCATTTTTCCTTTATCTTTAGAATAATGACCATTTTCTTAAAAAAAGAAAAAAAAAAAAAGAGACCACACGGGATGTTATTACTTCAATTTATTTATTTATTTTTTTAATGATCACATAAGAGAAAAGTTGGGTTAAAGTTGTGTCTCTATCACTCTTCTTTTGCAAATGGCAAGCTTGACCCACAACATCTTATTTTCACTTTTACAATGACTTTTAAAATTATTATTGGATCAAAATTTAATATTAATTAATTTCACATTTGATTATAATTTAAAAGCCAGTCAGGATGTGTGAGATTGAAAGTGAGTAGCATTATTTGAACGAAGAAACCACCTTTTATGCATCTTAACATAATTGATGATGGATAATCCCTAGTAATGTCACACTATTTAAGATTCTCTGCTCACTTAGTGGCTCTCAAGTATTATACACGGTAAATTGTTTGAATTTTAAAACATATAAATTTAGTTATTGTTTGTTAATGCTTTTTGGAGGATTTTTTATTTTTTTTTTCCAAAAAAAATGTTTTGACGTTAGTCATTAAGATATAATATATATATATATATATAGTTTTTTGTGTTTTGACTCTTGGTGTAGAACATCATGGGAAAGCCTTATAAAGGCGTTTTTCTCTCCCTCTCTCTCTCTCTCTCTCTCTCGTTTTCGAGGTCTTTTGTTTGAAATTTCTAGTTTTGACAACAATATATATATATGTTAAGAAAAATATTAAGTATTATTCTAGTATTTTTTTTAATGTTCTTTTAATTATAATGTGATTTTTAAAATTATCAATAGATTAAAAGTTAATAATAATTTTAAATTTAATAATAATTTTAAAAATTACATCATAATTAAAAAGACAAAAAAAAAATACCTAACATTTTTTATATATTAGAGCTTCAAAAAATATAAATAAAATAGAAAATTAAGGTGATTTCAACGCCGTAAAGAAAAGAGCGGCGTGAACCGCGTAGAAATGGTTAAACTATGCAAAATCGGTTACAGCTGTACATAGTCTGATCTCATTCCCCACCTACACCAATCGCAAAATATAGCACGCATATATAGTTTCTTTCTTCTCAGCCAAAAAAAAAAAAAAAAAGAAGTAGTGTCATTTTCTTCTCACTGTAGATAGGTGTATTGATGTCATCATCAGTAAAAAAGTTGCCGTGTTGAGAGAGAGGACCTGAATTTTGGTGTTGGTCGGACCATGCATCTTGTGGGCCTAGAAACGGCCCATATGGAAGTGATCGTGGTGGAGCCTACTAGATGACATCATATTGTCTAACCTAACCCTGGGCCACGGATGAAGATATAAAAAGAAAAAAAGAAAAAAAAAAAGACAAAGAAGATAGGGGAAACACAAAAGGCACGTGACCAGATTATACCAAAATCCCACAATCCACGTGTTAAAAGTAGAGCAATAAGAGGAATCAAAAAAAGAAAAAGAAAGGTCATGACTCACGTCGTCTCATGAGTTTGGCTTCCTACTGCGGCGGCGCACACTACTCGCTTGCAAATTGCAATACAAAGTAAAGCAAACACAATCCAATTAATTAAGCAGAGCAACGGAAAAGACAGGTGGGAGGGAAGAATTTCTACAGTTCAGACTTTCAGATCCCCAAATCCAGCCCCTCGATCTGCTTATATTTCTTTTCTCACGAAACCGTTCCTTTTCTATTTATTACTGTTGCTCTCTCTCTCTCTCTGCCTTCGGCGGCCCATTTTCAAGGGCATCATGAATCAGAATCATGTTGTGGGTCTAAACCCAATATTCAGGAACGAATCATTTGGGTACTACATAGCGGAGCAGAACTACATGATGATGGAGAAGAGACAACTGTTCCTTAGAAGCTATCAGTTCTGCAGAAAAAGGAGTCTCTCGGAGAGAATCAAGAGGTCCTTGGTCCGGGTGAAGAGGGTCATATGCCTGAGACTACGATCCGCTTGTAGAATCAGGAAGTTGGTTTGTTCCAGGCTCAGATACGGTTTCTACTACCGAAGAAGAAGATTCCTGCGACTCCTTAACAACCAGAACAAAAAAAATAACTCCACATGCCTCTGGTAGACTATTAATTGTTTCATATTTATTTTTTCCCGTCTCAAATTTGTTTTTCCTACCTAGCTATGGTGAAGATTTGGGATTAATATTAAGTGCTTTACATGTTAGAATGTCTTGTGATCAGATTCGGCCCAGAATTTTACAGTATTAACAAGTTGTTCTATATATATATATATATATATGATGATGATGATGATTCCCTGCTGTTAGTGTATGCCTTATCAGAAATGAACATGCGTAATTGACCATGCATGTATACATAACATTAAAATAATAATAATAATAATAATAATAATAATAATAATAAAAATTGAACCAGCTACATGTATGCATAACACATGTAATTTCAGTGAGAATTCCGAAATATAATCAAACGGTTCTCTCTATTTTGGGTTTAGGTTCAGTTTTATGGTTTACTGGATTTGCACTTTCGCACAGACAGCGAGGATTTTAAGTTTTAACCTCTGGGCAGGCAGCTGGGGACTTTCACTGTGAAGAGGGAAATCGGAATGGAAATTCATGCAATTGTTTGTTCAAAGTTTGAACGGTCAAGGGAGGGGAAGCCCAAAAAGTCAAGCATTTCATATATCCAAGTCTGAATAATAGGCAAGTTTTAGAAAGTCACTGGGGATTCGTGACTTTTTTAACTTTGCCGGCTTGTTCAATTTGGATACGAACTAATCTTTTGACCAGGCTAGCTACTTTTTTTCTTCTTCTTCTAGATTTGGGTGCTAGCTAGGCTCTTTCTTTCGGATTTGTCCTCACACTAGTACTTGGTTCTGTGCATTTCTAACTCGCGAGCATTTCCAGTTTAGTGGTTGCCTTCTAGGCTTCTACCTCATATTTTATTCTCTCTCTCTCTCTCTCTCTCTCTCTCTATATATATATATGCATGGGTGATGGGAAAAGCAAGGATACATTAAAATGCGCAAGGTAAGACCCACCTTAGATACCATCCAATCGTCGTCCTCTTTTCAAATTTTCGAGCAGACTACATGTCTGCTAATTGCTAAAAGAAAAAATAAAAATAAAAATAAAAATAAAGAGGCAGTAGTTAAGAAGTATAACCATCCTAGTTAAAACATTTTTTGACGAGCAATAATTTTAAATTACAATCATCAAATAAGGTTGTTTCCCCTCTTCCCCACCAATTTGTGGGTCTTACTGTGGAGTCACTTCATTCACGTTTACATAGCATGAAGTAATCGGAAATGGATCGTCATCAGGTACAGATCAGATTGAATGAAAGCTGAGTAAGCTTGATTATTGAATATATTAGTATATTAATTAAGTTACATTTAGTAAACTGTATGGCTTAATTAAGGGTGTATCTTCGGTGTTAGATGCTGACAGATCTTCTATATATGTAGAAAGTCAAATGAATCATATTTTCCTTACATACACAAGTCATCAACATGCATGGTATTGGGTTGACCTTCATCATGATGTGATCAAGATCGAGTTAAAAGATGCGCAAGAAAAGGAAGTTGACAAAGCGTGACGATTAATTAAGTATAAATATACTGCAGGCACTGGATCGAGGGGAAGAGTTCTCCTCAGATCTTGAAGGTTGGCAGCAAAATTTGAGATATATTAACACTCAAGACCATAAGCTCTTTATGGAAGTATATATATTAAATGATCTCCTACGTACATATTTGTTCGAAGTCAGCAACATTATTGTATCTGTGACCTGTAATAGTAACATATTACTTGCTAAGCGAAAAGGAGTATGTGGCGTGGGCATATTATTTAATTTGTTTAAGTAGATCTAGAAGTCAGGCGCGCAGTAGCCAGCAGGGAACCTTAGGGTGGATCATGCTAACACAAAAATAATCGTGTGTTGACCTCGAGAGTCCAAGTTGTCAATCTTGCTAGAATGTATTCGGAAATTTTTTTATTCTTTGAATATATTATGATGCTTTAATTTCTTGTTTGCTAGCTTGATGTCTCAGATATTGATTAATTTTTTTTTTTTTAATATTTGATTTTATTATGTAATATTTTACATTTATTATGCAACCTTATTCAGCTATAAAAAGTTTGACTAAAATATATAGTTCACCTTAAGTTTTCTATTATCTAGTTATTTTAACACAATATCTGAATTATTTTTTCTTGTAGTCGATCTTGTCTAGAGTATTAAGATACCACCGCTATAGGATAATTCTAAAGGGAAAACCTACTATACGGTCCATCTGCAAAATGTGGGTTTTGCATCACCCATTAAGAGCATGACACCTCATATAAAGAGAACAAATTACACAAAAAAAAACTAGTAGGTGCTGCACCTGATCAATGCCATAATTAATATAGGAGAAAGACGAAACAACCCTTTGTGCGTACTTTGCTCGTGAAGCATGAAACCCTAATGGGAAGAACAGTAGAAAAGCAAAAAAGGATGACTTTGTGGAAAAAAAGAAAAGGGCTGGTTCTCGCCGGTGGGTTTGCAGACCCACGGCCGGCCATCGAGACCCACGGCTGGGTCTCGCCGGCCATGGGTCTTGACGAGTTGGTTCCGGACGTGCTCAGAACCGCCGCTCCTGACGACGACGAAGAAGACGACGACAACGACGAAGACGATGACGACGGCGGATCTGACCCAAACAACGATTGTGGAAGGTTTGCCATTACTGAAACGTTGAAAGGTCTGCGCATATCTACTGTGCAACATTTAGGTCTATTTTTTGGTTTTTTCTGATGGGTTTGCTCCGATTTGGGTTTGGTTTTTTCTTTGGTTTTTAACATGGGTCCGGCGACTTTTAGGATGATAAAATGCTTCGATTTTAGGATGAAAAAAATCCTAAAAAGGGTTAACCTTCCCCTCTAGGTTTTAGATTTGAATAAAAAAAAAGTTTTGAGACATTAGAATCGATTTTTGAGGTTGAGTTGGTATTTTTCAGTGTTTTTCGGTTGGATTTGGCCGGAAATGGTGACCCACCATCGCCAGTGAGTTCGCTGGTGGGTTACGTGTCACCGGTTGTTTCGACGTTGCCGGAGCAGGTGGGTGGTTTGGTTTTTGTTTGGGTTTATTTGGTGTTTTTGAGTTTATTTTATCAAAATAAGCTTGATTATGTGTCACTACGTATTGGATGCTGCAAAAGGTCTCTTTTGCAGATGGACTGCATAGTAGGGGCTCTCAATTCTAAAGAGTTACTTTTTACTTGCAAAAAAAAAAAAACTTTTGACCTTGTTTTGGTATAAACATTATACCAACCAGTTCTACAAGCTCCAATTAATTTACATCGTGACGGCCGCCCAAAGATGTTTCAAGTTGTCGCACGCTCTCATGCACACACCGAAAGAATATTCATGTTGGTAAAACCCACACTCCACGAGCTGTTGCCAGTACGTAGTCGTTTGTAGAAATCAACCCCATAGTTTAGGTTGGAAGTTGCCAATTTATTGGTTCGTGGAAGTAATGCATTCAAAAGACATTGCACGTGCCCACACATGCCACCTAAAGGCTAAAATGTACGATTTTCGTTAAGCTCACATTTGAATTTTGAATGACAACTGCACTTGATAGTTTTCATTGAACTGCTGCCATTAGCCGTTTGTAGAAATTAACCTCATATTTTAGGTCGAAAGTTGCCAATCTATTAGTTCGTGGAAGTAACACATCCCAAAGACGCTGCACGCGCCCACACATGCCACCTAAAGGCTAAAAGGTACGACTTCCGTTAAGCTCACGTTTGAATTTTGAATGACAACTACACTTGATAGTTTTCATTGAGCTGTTGCCATTAGCCGTTTATAGAAATCAACCTCATATTTTAGGTCGGAAGTTGCCAATCTATTGGTTCATGGAAGTAACGCATCCAAAAGACGCTGCACGTGCCCACAAACTTTGTTTTGTATACACCCGCACTTCTGCATTGAGCCGAGCTCAGAAACATTGTTTTGTATACATTTGCACTTAATTGATTCATTTTACCCAAGCTTAGACACTAGACTATTCTATAATTACATCGAGTCTGTTTCCACTTAGATAGTTGTCCGTGTCCGACACATATTTAGTTTCAGATCTTTCCTTTAAATCTTTTATGTGTTGGTCAACTATGAGGCAAGTAGACCTTCAGTCACATTCTCCAATGCGTTAGTTATTCTTGTTTCCTTGGCGTTGTCTCCCTCCTATGCTTGCGAGAATCAATATCTGAGTAGTATATGCTCAATGCACAATTAATTACTCAATACTAACTTGAGGTTTATGTATATTTATAGGCCTACGAAATGTAATTATACGTGGACTAGTTCTTCTACTTCAAAATGGGTTGAGTTGAGGTTGTTGAGTTTGCCTCCATAGAGCTTAGAGTTAAATCATTGGCCGGATTCTTCAATGAGTCGATCTTAGTTAGACCCAAATTGAGACTCCCCACTCCAATTCAAAATATCTAATCCGAATCTTGTGGGATAATGTTTGTCCCAATATTTAGAGGATGAGACTCAACTACACCATCATTTATACCTTCCGTGACGAAGTGTTATCTAACTAACTCCCCGGCCCTAGGGGACATCAATCCGGGGATGGCATGCGATAGGTAAACTTTGGCCATGGGATATATGATACATTCAATCTCGGACCCAATCTATCTGGATCTTGTCATATTTTTCTGGGAATGATCATTTTTCGGGTCCTCCCTGGATAGTGGATATGCTAATCCCTGGGCTGGGTATGTGGGCCTTGGGTTAGAAGTCCTTTGTGGGCCGGTATTGGTAATGGGGATTCTTAATCTTCTTATGGCAAATTTATTCGGTGAGAAGATAGCTAAGGAGATTAGCAGAGTGAGACTTTCGCTCTACTGACACGACTGACGATGGATGTTTTGAATTGCCCGTACTCAAAAGGGCAGACCACCAAGAATGTAGAGCAAATGTTCTTCTTCAGCAAAGGGTTTATCAACCAGAACAAGTTGATAGGCAATTGTGCTAACGCTTTGAAGATACTTCAGAGAATCTGTGCCTTTCTTGATGAACAGAAACACTATTCGCAGTTGAACAACACGAGCATGGGAGTAGGTAACACAGGATACATAAAGATTTTTTCCAGACTCCATGAGAAGTGGAGTGATCAATGATTTTTCAGATACTGAGCACGCCATGACCACGAAGGGGAGGACTAATTTCATTCAATTTGATGCTGAGAACAGCGGAGTGGGAGGCAGATGAGGGAATACGGGGTGGTGAGCGTGTTATGGTGTTTTCGAAGAGAATGGCAATAAATCAGTGAAATATATCGTTGGATAGATGTTCGAAGAAATGCCAGGGAGAAATGTATGTTTTCTTTTTTAGCTATATTATTTTTTGGGTAGGTTGGCAAAGTGTTTGATAAAATCCTTCAAAAAAAAAAAAGAAAAAAAAAAAAGAGAGGTTCTGAAACCATTAATACTTAGTTGAATGATTAATAAAAGAACAAGTTATTTGAGATTTACAAAGTTCATCTTTATCGAGGATCTGAGAACCCTGTCTTTGAGGATTCGTTGACATGGATAGGAGGTTTTGAAGGGCTAATCTTTATCTCTAACAAAAGACACCTCTATTGGTGCTTATTGCAATTTTAAGCTTAGGTCAAGTTAAAATATTAAAGAAACTATATGAAAGATGACAGTTGGTAGAAATTTCCTCTAAATTAGTTTGGAGGAAATTTCTTTGAACCTACTCTAATAAGTGATAAGTGTCATTTAACATTTTTGGGTTTCTAAAAAATTAATGTTTTGGTTCTTAAATTAGTGGAATGAGAATAAATAATTGTTAAAATATTAAAGGACAGGGTTTGAAGGAAATTTGTGTCCATAAATAGGAATGATCATTCAATTCTGGCTTATCGTATTAATTCTATTACTTATTCCTATTAAAGTAATTTATTTTTCTGTGGAAAGCCCCAACGTTCTGCAACGTCGTTCTGCTATTGAGAACCCAACCAACATGGTTCTTGGACTCTCCTTTACAACTAACATTGTTCTTGGAGTCCTTTGTAAAAGACACGGCCGGTTAATGATGGGCTTGTGAACCACGGATGTTGAAAAAAGAGCATGGCCTATCTAATGGTAGGATCTGAAGTGTTCACCATATATATATGAACTTCAGCAAGTGGTCAACTAGTCAACACACAGAGATAGACCCCTGAATTAAACAAATATGAGTCGATGTATGGGACAAATTAGACCAATAGTCCATACGCCTGACTTGATTACGGGACTAATCTCTGTTATATAAATAAAGAAACAAATAGATCTGCTTTTGTGTAAAGGTCACAACCACATACATTTGTTTTTTTAGCAAATGATTGGCCTTGATTTGTATTCTAGTATGGACTTCAATCATTGCACATGCCTCCTATATTCCTTTAATTATGATTTACTAACTACACTGTTACATTTAAGGAAATAAGAGAGAGAGAGAGAGAGAGAGAGAGAGAAGCAATCACTGAGGTGGTTATGCTCAGTGATTGTTGGCCATGTGTTAAAAAGTAGAAATTGAGGGCATCTCCATATCTGTCTTCCTCTATGCTGAGTATATTGGGTTAAAATATAATGTCGGCCATGTGTTACAAGGCATCCAAATGTAGGCGATCTCCATCTCTTTCTGTTACTAGTTTGTGTCTGAAGGAGCATTAAAACCAAATTCTCCATATAGTATGCACGTCCGTTACCTCCTGTTCTCAACTAGCTCTTCCTCTTTATATACACATAGATTTGCGTATGGTATGCATAGCCACGCAGAAAGTCCTTGGAACTAACTCAATTTTCATCTCTTGCCTCCAATTGGTCCTCACTTCTGCAGATGGGTTTCCAAGACTTAGTTGGTAGACGCTTGAGATGTCGTTACAAGAAGTTAAACAATGCTGATGAAAAGGTGGCGAGGCCTAGAAGTTGTTGGGTGCAGAAAGGAAATGGACGGCTAAAGGGTCTTCGCTTATCACGGTCAAGGAAGATTATCATGAAGGCGTTTTCTGTGATGGTATTGCCGATCAGGATTGCTAGGATCTACGGTGATATTGCCAACCGAGTGAACGACGGTGTATGTCCTGCAATCGTCTTTCCCACTCAGTGGGGGCTTCCAGTTGTATCTCATCTCTCTGCACGTAGAAAGAGTGTCATTTCTTTTAATAAGAATCTGACCTACATTCGGTGACAACCTTCTGTTATAACCGAAACATTAATAATTTTCTTATCTATTGTCTATCTTTTCTACAGCACTCTACTTTTGAACAAAATAATATGAACAATGTATTCTCCACTACTTCAGGCTTGATTCCAAATTAATTAAGACAGCGTTAAATAAGTTGAGACTTCGAATATGTTTAGGGAACTACAGCACCAAACCGGTTTCTATTAATTACCGAAAAGAAAGAGTGCCGTATCATGTGGTCCTAGTTCGTTATATCATCTCTCTTTCTCCCTCTCTTAGAAACATGCAAGTAATTGCTTGTCTTATTTTACCTCCAGGATAAACGCTCACAACCCAAATAAGAAAACATGCTTAATAGTTTGCCAAGCCTCCATCTATTCGGTGAGTAATATTTGCATTGAAGTTGAACCAGTAGATAAGCCAATTGATCCTGACTAGCATCTCTAAAACATCCCAGTACTGGAACTTCTTAGAAATTGGATTCTTTATGTATTTCCCGCTGGTTTCCTCAATTCTTCTCTCAAACTTCCAACTTGGGTCGCCAGTTATTCATTTGAGAACAAAACTAACAGTTCACCAAGCCTCTAACTCTTCTCCAAGTTTCAATAATCAAAGCTTAAATAGGGCTTCTAAACTGTGCAATGGATCAGCGCACTGCATTTAAGAAATTGCAGGTCAGTTTGGCTAGGATCCTGGGCTTTATTTCATAGCTGATTGCTCTTACTTTTTTACTGTAGTAGTTTATAATCTGTGGAGAAAAAAATAATAAAAGCTTCCCCTCCCCATGTCACCGGCAAAGTAAGATATAACCCGTCCTTTTTACTTATTTCCGTCTGTCTCTCTCTTTTCCCGGGTCTTCACTTGCTTTGCAGTGTCACGTAGAATTATCTTCCTTAAATTTGTCTCACTTTCCTCAATTCTTGTGTATAGGGTCTTCTGATACCTAGTTCTGTCACTCATTCTTCTCCATTCTACTCACCACTCCTAGAGCATTACTTCTATCATTTCTGACACATTAACTTATACTCCTCCGTTAGAAGGCAGAAGCTAATGCATGAAAACTGAGAGAGCATAGCTCAATTGTATCAATTACATGTCAATACATGCTTTGGTGGTAGATGTCCAGGTTGTCCACTCTATAATTAGCAGCAATCATTAGGGAATGTGAAATAGGAGCCAATATAACAAACATTACACGTGCAAGGCCCAGTGAAATATGATCTTGCAGGAATACGGGCTAATTCGGTATGTTTAACAGATTACAGAAGAGACTAAATCGTGTATACCCGCTATTGGCCCATCATGCATTCCCTTTATTGTAGTCCTAACAAACACATCTCCGTGGGTGTCGCTTTTTAGACTGGCTAATGCATAAGCTTAAGAAGGTCAATATTGAAGAAGCCCACTAAAGCTCCCTTAGAGGCAAACCCTGTCATGAATAGGGCACAAGAATCTTTGAGGCTGAACTGGGGCATGAAAAGGCGTCCCATCTTATACTTGACTCGGATCATGTTTCCCTTCTTAGCCATGTGATGATGCCTTGGTGGTGTTAAGTTCTGCTCACACATCTCTGGCTCTTCCTTGATTATTGCAAGCTTGGTCTTGAGTATTTCCTCTATATCCTTCGGGCAGTCAGTTTGCAAACTTTTCCTGCTCGTGCAAGGCACCACCCACCACATTCTCGGATATGCGCTCCTCATTTTGTTGGAAAACTCTGGCCCTTATAATGAACCTGGTCTTCAATTCAAGTCACTAACTATATCTTTGTGTAATACATCTCTTTTGGGTCATTGGCAATGATTGTGTCTAGCATAATTAGCTAGGATGATTTCTAATGCTCTTCCCCTTATAAATATGCAGAGGGAAGAGGGATATAGGTTTGTATTAGTTGGAAAAGTAGTAGGTGGAGCCGAGGGCCAGAGAGGTGGTGAACTGGTGATTGACTTTTAAAAGCTAGTGCATTCCCCCACTTTACAGCGACTGTTCAATTATAATGAGCTAACAAACCTGTATTCATTAGAAGACATCATGAATAACGTGTTACAGGAATCCATTTACAAGTTCGTATATAGGAAGCGTTCTCTGATTTGCTTTCCCCATATAATGAATGAGCTTTAAAAAAAAATGCCTGCTACGACAGATTTCACGGTTGCCACCCTGTTACATGAAAGGCTATGATATATGATATTGATTTGAAAGGAAATGTTTCATAGATATATATTTAAGCTTACAAAAGTATTAATCATTAAAACTTGAGGTCATGCATATCATGGGGTAGAAAACAAGTAGGTTAGGAAATTGAAATCAGGTGCGCCCTTGATTTTTCTGGGTTCTACTTGTTGAAGTTCTAAGATATAGTTTGTTTGGACCAGGGCTAAGACCAAGTTCTGAGAAAAACTTGGCACAAAATGACCGACTTGACCAAATGCGCCTTTAATTTGAGAGTTGTAAAACTGCCACAGATTCTGAGAAAAACTTTGCTATTCTGATTATAATGCTCTGTCTTCGTATTTTTCGTTTCTATTTGACTTTTGCAAAGGTCTATTACTCGCTCGCTGCCACTTGGTTTGCAGATTTTTTTTTTTTTTACTTTTTAATTTTTTTATGAGAAAGATAGCGATTAAAGTAACATAAAATAAAACTACGAGAGGAGGAGGTACAAACAAATCCGGTCCCATAATTCATTGACCAAAAGGTCGAGGAGAGGGTCACCCTGAAGACGGTATGTAATGTTGTTCAATGATTGGACAACTAAAAAAACAGTGTGGTCGAGAAGATCAACTTTTCTGTATTCTTTGGACAAATGAGAAATGGATACACCACTGGAAGGGGGAACGCACCAGTGGGAAAGCAGCGCATTGGCCGCATGCACCAAATTGAAAGCAACTTCTTCTTCTTCTTCTTTAAATAAGCAATAATACATTATATTCGGTCTCAAAAAGATGCCTTGTTCTCCCCCCTCTTGTGTGAACATATCAAAAAAAAAAAAAAAAAAGATGCCTTGTGCATATCCGGATTAGGTTCATCACTTAAGGTTAAGGTATTGCAAGCCATGCAATAGCTTTAATTTAAACTGTCTATTTAAATGAATGATTAAGATTACGACAATATAAGAGAGGGGGGAAGAGAGTAAAGCTAGAGGGGCAGTAGAGTCACTTCTATGGCTAAAGGAATGGTTCCCCACATCTAAAAATTGCCTTTGGCTTTGAGGGTAGTTGAACCAGCATGTGGTCAAAAGAAATGTTTCGATCACCTCTAAAAGCTAGCGATGTGTTTGAATTATGTGTGTAGCTTGCATGTTGTGCAAATTATCTTTTTCCCCTTTCTCCTATGTATTGTTGCAATCTAGGTTAAGTTTATGTGTTCCGTGTATAAGGATATAAATGAACAAAGCTTTTCATAAATAGCTTGAGCTCAACTCGAGTTCGATTTGTTTATTTAAGGAATCAAGCTTGAACACAAATTTAAGTTTATTTGTTAAACAAGCCAAACTTGTATAACTTCATTTTTATTATTTTTATAGTATTATTTTAACTTTGTAATATGATCATCTTAAATATATAAAAAGATAAAAGGACTTCACTTCCTATATATATATGATGCAGCGCGACTTAGTGGGCTGCAGCGAAGAACAACAATAAAGCAGCGGATAGATAATTCTAGATCTTGAGTCTATCAAAGATCTGAGAACTCTTCTTGAAAATCTAGATACTCTTTAGCATTTTGAAGGAAAAAGGGGAATAAACTTAACTCTGAGTAATTCTCATTAATAAAATCAATAAACAACATCAATTATCTTTTTCTCATTAATAAAATCAATAAACAACATCAATTATCTTTTTTGGAGGCTATAAACATGTATATATTGCCCCAAAACCCAAAACCTGATAAAATAGGAATTATAGACTCCTTAAACTTAATAAACACTTAATAAAGATAAAATACGAATTATAGACTCCCTAAACCTAATAAACACTTAATTAAAGACTCTTAAAATCCTAAACCTAATAAAACATAAAATAAAGACTAACAAAGAAACATAATTCAAATATAAGATGACGAGATATCATCCTCCCCATGTTAGAGAGAATTCGTCCTCGAATTCACATCTTCATCATCAAAGTTCGTAGGGGTTAATTTTCACCCTACATCATTCTCCCCCTGTTGAAGATAATTCGTCCACGAATTTCGCTGATTCTTTCCACGGTCCTTTGGATGCCAAACCAATCCATTCCATCCCGTACTTCTTAACATCAAAGCAACTTGATACCGAAACATAAACAATTTGCAAACCTTCATAACATAACTTCGAGTATTATATTTGAAGTTATTCACACCAATTTCTTTCACCATGCCAACACCAACGTCAAGTTTTTGTTTAGGGAGAGTTGATAGAAAAGTTTCGATCCCAAGAAAATTAACATAATTAATTTTCTCAAGACCCTATTGAGATATTTCACTCTTTGGACTTTCTTCAGACACAAGGTGAACATCATTCCCTTCAACAATATTATAGTATCAAGAACTAAGTTTATCTCCTCCAATAGATCATTTTCATCAGGATAAATGTCATAGATTGGTGGAGATGCCCAATCTACTGATAAATCTTCATTAATCAATTTGGTTGCGACCAAAGAAACCCGTCGATCTTCAGGCACCTCCTTAAAGTCGAGAAGCTCTCCAATTGCCACTACTCGATCCATGAGTTCTTCGGGTTGTAGATTCCCTTGGAATTTCTAGAATATTGAGTTTGAACCCGTCCACCCACCGAGTGGCATGAGCTTGCGCATGGTGCTAATGTCCTTGCGTTCGACGCTCCGCATAAGGGTTTTTGGATCCATTCCCTTTGTGACCACCCATGTCGAATATTTGGGTAGGCGAGGTTTTAAGTTGATCCTTCAATGCCGCAAATTGCTCCTCCATGTGTTGTCGAGTTTCAACGATAAATTTGCCTTCCACTTCCGCAAATCACGGTATTGGTTGGCGACGACAACCGTTCGGCCCACTACCCATGTGCCACAAACGAATTACCGGTTGTTCCTTACGTGATGTCTTCGTGTGCACGTACACATCGTTCATGTCTGCAAAGCGATTACTACTCCCCATTCATGGAAAGTAACCTAAGCTCTGATACCAACTAATGCAGCGCGACTTAGTGGGCTGCAGCGAAGAACAACAATAAAGCAGCGGATAGATAATTTTAGATCTTGAGTCTATTAAAGATCTGAGAACTCTTCTTGAAAATCTAGATACTCTCTAGCATTTTGAAGGAAAAAATGGAATAAACTCAACTCTGAGTAATTCTCATTAATAAAATCAATAAACAACATCAACTATATTTTTTGGAGGCTATAAACATATATATATATATATATATATATATATAGCCCCAAAACCCAAAAACTGATAAAATAGAAATTATAGACTCCTTAAACCTAATAAACACTTAATAAAGATAAAATATGAATTATAGACTCTCTAAACCTAATAAGTACTTAATTAAAGACTCTCAAAATCCTAAACCTAATAAAACATAAAATGATGACTAACAAAGAAACATAATTCAAATATAAAATTGAAAGATAAGATAGATAGAATGACGAGAGTTTCGATCTACATCAAAAAATATATATATATAATAAAACTTAAATTATTGTGATTGTAAATGTTAAGATAGATATCTTAGTGTTTATGTGTAAATGGGTGTATTTGTGTGTGTAACAAATTTATATGCAGAATATTAAATATAGGGAATTTATATATAAACACCTTGGGTAAATACGCCAAAATTTTAAAATTCCTAAGTTTTTTTTTTTTTGACAATTTACTCTCTGAGTTAATCGAAATGACAATAAAATTCATGCCGTCAAAATTTTTTAATGGTTGTTAGTCTGGGTCAAAATGTTCCATTTTACCTTATTAAAATATTATTCTTTTAAAATTTAATTTTAAAATTTAAGTCTAAAAAAAAAAAGATAAAAAAAAACAAGGGGTGGTTTGGCCACCCCCAAAACCGGCTGGTCTGGGTGTGGTTCGCCAGTCATCCCCTATGGGGTGGTTCGGCTACCTCTTTTTTTTCTTTTTTTTTTTTAAGATTTAAATTTTAAAATTAAATTAAAAATTAATATTTTAATAAGGTAAAACAACGCATTTTGACCTAGACTAATGGTAGTTAAAAAAATTGACTGCATGAATTTTATTGTAATTTTGATTGATCTATGGAGTAAATTGTCATAAAAAAAAACTTAAAAATTTTAAAATTTTGACATGCTTACCTAAAGTGTTTTGATATAAATTCCTTCAAATATATATAGATTCGGGATGATTGAATTGTTTAAGATTTGAGTTAATTTATCTAATTGGCTTAGATGATAAAATATTAACAATAATTAATTAGCTAATTATTAGTAAAAAAAAAAAAATTAATTGAGCAACTCGTTTGAATAAATATATCGAAATTGAACATATTATTTAACCTTCATTGTAAGTTGGGCGAGAGTCGACTAAAGTACAGGCTCACCGGCCACAGCAATAAAATACCGTACATGATAGAATCTCAATCCGAAAGGTGCCCAGCGTGCCCTTGGCCCACTACTTTAGTAGGACGGAAGGGAAAAGAATAAAATAAAATAAAAATACCCGAATACATCAACTGACCAAAGGCCCGAGTCCAAAACTAACACGTATATAAGCTTCCCATTTTTAGCCACGAGATATCAAACACGTATTTCGGTATTTGATTTCTGTGATCTATTAATTATAAAATAGAGATTTGCATAAGAGTAAAAAATTTTGAATGAATAATTTAATTACGTTACAGTTGCCGCTGCGAGTGGGTTAGCGAGTTTTCCTGTGATCTCTTAAACTGTTCCCTGGAGAAACTTCAAACCCAACCCCTATTTCCAATCATTTTTCAACTGGCTTTTCTTCTACTTCTTGTCTAATCCCATCTTCTTGATCAATCTTTTACAAACAATATATAATTTCTTATATTATCAGCTTGGGAGTTTTGCTGCAAGAACGTAAATCTGGACAACTGAAAATTGATGTCTGTATCTGATAAGGAGATCTTCAATGTTGGTGCCAGTGGTAGTGGGATCCATGTCAGAGAAGACGACGGAACGCAGCAGAGAGAGGATAGATATGCAAGTGGTGGTGGATGTACAAGGGATTTCGCAAAGGCAAAGCAGCTGATCTTACATGCCCTCCCAAAAGCCGAGAAGCAACTCCTCAGAAGAAGGAATAAAAAGATCTCCTCTTCTTCTGCGTCTGCAAATGCCGGGACTTCAGGTAAGAGGTTTGGTTGTGTTGGTCGTCGTGGTACAGGTTGTTACTTTTGTTTCACGCGACCCCAGACTTTGGAGTCACCAACTCACGCAAGCGACCCAAATGACCCAAACTTCACCTATGAGATGCTGAAAGCTTTCATAGAGAAGAATGATTTCTATTCCAAAGAATGCAATACCCACTTAGATTTTGACCTCACCTCACATGAGTGAAGGAGTCGTGTTTAATAAATTCCTTTGTTATTGTTTTGTGCTTGTTGGGCGGTAGTGATTATTCAGAATATTATCAGTAGCTTTGAAGAAGTTTCAGAACATAAAGATTATGAAGACTTTTCTTTTTTTTGGGGGGTGGGGGTGAGGGGAGGGGGCACTTTTCAATGTCAAATGTTCTCTGTTACAATGAGGAAGTGTCTCCTTGGTGTTTCGGTCATGTTCCATGTTTGCTGCAAGATTATACGACTACAAACTGGGGATGCGCCGTGCTGAAATGGTGGAGAACCGAGCTTCATTCATCCAATTGTTATTTTGGTTAAGAGTTTCGGATGCGAGTTTTTGTTTCTTCTATGAGTCATTTGGCAGTCCACATTATTGTTCTCTGAGGAAATTCAATCTTGTAATTGAACGTGGTAGTCAGTTTGTTACCTTGAGTACAAAGTATAGGTGCAGGTGCTTTATTTTGAAAGAGTGCATTGATCCATTACGGGGGTGGAACAGGTTTTCGAAACCATTGGATTCTTTCAATTTGTATAGCCTTTTTGTTTAATTGATTTATTTTCATAATGTGTACTTTTCTTAAAATTATATAAATTTATCTTCTCATTTTCTGTACACTATATAAATCAAATTTGTTTATCTTCTATGTTTTGTTCCTTGCTTCATGCCTCTTTCCTGCTAAATTAATGAGGCAGTACTCTGGGAATCCATGGCTAATGTCTCTTTGGTGGAGGACTTAATCCCTTGGACTGATTTTTAAGAGGTGTTTGAGTCCGAGTATATTATATTTTGTATGATAAAAGGGAGATGAGTCCTAACCCCCCCTCCCTCTTCCCAAGTTGGTCCCTTTGCTAAGTTCACAAGGGTCATTGTTGTTCAATATTTCGGTGATGCATAATAGAAATGCCACTCACACTTTAGGTAGGACGCAACTGGACAAGCTGAAGATAGACTCCAGGGAATAGGACTTTAAAGGTCATAGGATCACACGGAGGAAATGTTTATTTGTTTTATGATGAAGTATATATATTTTTTTTTATGAAGTAGATTTATGTGGAAAACTTTTTTAGAAAATTATTTGCCAATTACTTCTGAGAGATACTAAAGGCTATCAAACTTGAGTTTGGTTGATCTAATAGTGTATTCTGGCAATATATTATCTGCATCTAGGGAAGGTAGTCTTGCTCACATCTGTACAGAGATAACATCTGTGGTGTCTTTTATCTTTCCTTTCATTATTTATTGATATGTACCATTGTTTCCCATAATTGGAGGTATCAGTTCTCTTAAAATATTTTTTGTAGCATTTTGGGTCAGATAATGTGACTCTTGTTAGTGTACCTTGAGCGTTCAATTGTGTAGTGAATGACAGATGTTAGGATGTGCCGTTTATTGTTGGCAGCCCATGCCACTCCACATGATATTGGAGAAATGGTAATCAATAACAATCTGCGGCATATTAGACTGCTTGTCTTGCGAATCTTTTCTAAACTTCCATTGAGTTCTTGTTGTAAGCAGTAACTCTTAGAATGTCTTGCTAGTTTCATGGAATGTTCAATTCTTCTGATTGGTCAATCTTCATGGTTTCCAGCTTCATGAGTTTTTAATATTTTACCCGGCTTCTGAGCCAATTTGCCATTATATTACTATAATACTTTGGTGAAGAAACCATATAATTTTCCCTGTTATCTATTCCTTGAGCATCAGTTTTGATATCAAAACCGTGAAAATTTATTGATTCTTCTTGGTTCTAGTGGTACTATTTGTAGTTGGTGGCAATTACATTTTTATGATAAGTAACAGAAGAAACATCAAAGTTTCTATACAATTGACACTTTTCTCTCGTTTCTCTTTCTCGATAAGTAAATTGTATGTGGAAAGAATTAAGCCCAAGAACCTCTTCTGCTAAGAGACGCTAAGTTCATTCAAAGTTTCTGTAATAATCTAGTTTAGAACATGAGACGACTTCCATTGCTCAAATTCCTAGAAAAGCCTGATGAGAAATGAAATATTTTTTAGTCTGGCCTCTAAGAACCATTTTGTTTCTTTCTCTAGCTAGTTCCTTCACATTCTGATAACCGGCTTATCTTAATACCTCAGTGGTTTCACTGCACTTGTTAACTGGACTACTATGATTATCAATATAATGTTGGAAACCTTCTTTTCTGTCCTGATAGTTATATTCCTAGTTTGTGGCAGCATCGCTTGAAATTTGAATAAGATGGAGAATATTTCCTATGCTAGCACTTTGTTAAGGCATGGGATAATTTGATCAGTAGAAATCTCTAAAAGCCCCAAGAGAAATGAAGATTCTAAAGTCTACCCATAGTGGTTCTATTCTTTGCTCATCTCTTTAAAGATCATATGCAGCATATATGCAATTATATGCTAGAAACATTTTTCAATAATGCTCCTGTCTATGTTTAAGATTCCCTTTGCAAACCATACCTTCTGTTAATTCTGACAACCCCAATGTGCAAATTTAGTTTGCATGACAATATTTTTGGTTTAGAAACTTGAGCTGGTTCGATTCTTTACTACCAAATTTTAAGACAAGTTGGAGGCTTCTAAAAGAACTGACGGTGGGATGTGGTTAGGAAAATTCAGTTTAAGCCAATTATTTATGCATACCATAGCTGATCAAGAGAAGAAATCACATCATTCCTGATCTGAAAAGGTTCTTTGGACTGGTAGAAACTTTTGGAGGACAGTATTTTTGTTGATGGGGATGTGGAGAGGAATTCAATTTCTGGAGCTAATTACCAAATTGTTTCTCGAGTAGAAGTGTGTTATGACTTATGACTGAACAATGGTTTGAAGGATCCTAAAATTTCGTTTTTTCGAGTGCTTAAAGACTGTGACTTGTATCTTTGATTTCTGTTTTAGAGGAATAATTCTTGTACAACTTCGCATGTTGGTTCTAATATATTATATAAGATTATATTTTTATATTTTATTCTCTTGGAAACGTTTGCCAGATGCTTTATCTTAAACCCATCTACCGCAAAGAAGAAAGAAACCATAAGAGGCTGGGGATGCCCTCAAGCGAAAAAGCAGCTTAGACTGCTCAGCACAGGATTTCTTTTTTATGTTTACTTGTTATTTAATATTTCTTTCGTCCATGACTTTAAAATGATCATGAGATGCTTATATATGGAAGCACTGTGAGCATAAAAAAACTCTGTGGAATACTTTAAAGCATATGAAAAAGATATATTTATCTTATGCTCAAGAGACTACAGGCGAAAGGTAGGAGCTATGTAGAAATCATGTAACATGTAAAGCACAATATACAAAGGTAAAGTAGTAGTTTCTTGCAGAAAAATGCATACTGTTGTGGAACGCCTTAATTGGTTAGCTTAGTAAAAAAAAGTAATGATATATATTCGCACAATTATTCTACAATATTGATATGACAATCATAATCAACTATTGGGTCTCCAAGAGGTAGTTCAATCGACTGGGACCACACCTAATAAAGCGGAGGTCACTAGTTCGAATCCCCCCTTCTTGTGCGGACATGTCAAAAAAAAAAAAAATCAACTATTGGACTATTATTATTTTTTAACAATGATTAATCTGAAGTTATTTAATACTATTATATTAACATTGTAGGAGAAAGTTTTAATTTTTAGCATCGGGCGTTTAAGCTAATATGCCAGTCACTTGTGTACCTTCTCCTACAGTTTTCCAAGGTGGTGAGTCGGTGACACCAAAAACAGGATCTGAATGCTATAGCCTCTAGGCACAACAAATGCCATAGACCATTAGCAACCTGATTTTAATGTCGGAATCCAAGATGCATGTTGATGCGCTTCAATCTCTTCAGAAAATTGCACGCACAGGAAGCAGGTTTCCTCATGAATTCTAGGCTCTCAGAATTTACTCACAACAGATCAAGCGAAAACATAAAAGTAATTGCTAGTTTGCTACGCCTATATTCATCGGTACGGGCACCAAATCTGGTGTCTGCGTCACATTCCCCGTTGATCCGGAAACTGACCCACCGCCACCTACACTAAAAGCACACATCGTCATTGCGAATACCCATTATCTTGTTCTTTCAGTCTGACACACGATTGAGGCCTACACGTGACTCCCATAACTCACTCTCTTGTTGTTTACTTGCCATAATGTGTCCAAAAGCATGGGCCATCCCGCTACTGTACGCTCATCCTCACCCCCAAACAAACCCAACTGTCTCCTTCCTTTCATCTATCATCATGGGTGTGATCCCACTTCTAACTTTTTTCTGTTCATATGCATATATTTTTAGTTGGACTTTTCTTTTTTTCTTTTTTTTAATGGGAACCGACTAAGCTCAAATAGAAAGTGATCTCAGTACTGCTAGCGCCAGGTACCAGTAGAAATTCGAGATCGTGCTATTTTATTTATGGATGCGATGAACGACCTCCATTATCCTTCTTTGGAAACGGAACCGTCCCCATAAAAATATGGTTTTCTTTTTCCCTTTGGCTTGTGACTCCCTTCCTCTCTTGGATCCATGTCTTGGAGAATGTTACATAAATAATTGTGAACCCATCAAGGAAGTTGTCTGTGAGTGTGTATATCTTTAAGAAACACTAATAATACTAGTCCTGGTGGTCCCTGCTAAGTGCAAAGTGCGAAGTGCTGGGATTAAAGGGAGGGCAGAGACAGTGGAGGGGGTGATCGAGATGTTGTGGGGTTTTCCATGAATGGGTCGGGGTTTCCTGCACACACTTTGGATTCTTCAAAACTTTCTCCAAGCTGTTTTCATATCAGTTTGGCCAGACTAGTTCTCACAGAATTGGCTATTGCTTCCTGCTGCTCAACAGATAACTAGGTTAGAATGTTTTCCATTTCTATGCTCTTTCTTACTTTCTTTCTTTCTTTTTTTCTTTGTCTTTGTTATTTTGTGTGACAAATAATTCTTCCTCGGATGAACATCAACTTGGGATTTTTTTTTTCCAGAAAGTTTCGTTCTTAGAATGTCTTTGTAGGTCTCTAAACTTGGAAATTGTTGTTTGTCATAGCCCCTGTATGAGTTATTTTCATCTTTCAATTTACCAAATACCAGCTGTAGTACCGCTTCTCTTTTTTGACTTTTGTTTTAGCTGAACTAGAACTATCCTTAGCATATGATTCAAATGCTTACTTTATTAAAGTGTCATATAATTGGCTTCATAATTCATCAATAATGTGGTGTCTTTTAAGCGATATGCAATTCTGTTGTTATTTGTTGATACTGTTTACTAGGTTGCTGTCACTAATGCATATATACTTCAAAGTATGAAGAATCAGCGTGGGGCATCTTTGTTTTTGTACTGTTTGCTAGGTAATGGAGATATACTTCATGCAGATCATCAAAGAGCATCTTTGCTTTACTACTAATGGAAAAGACGTACTACTATTGCTTAAGCTATGAAAAGACTTTCCCTTTTATCTGTCATTGAGTTTCCTTATCTTGGATGCTTCATGTACAATTTTAACAATTGTGACTTTTGGGGCATCATGAAAGTATGTTCATAAAAGTTCGCATGCTCTATTACTACTGTGACGATGACCATGTGAACATGATTACAATAACAATGATCGCAACCATAACTATGTAATTATTTACCAGCATCAACGTTCCGGTATTCCTTTTGATAGGTTTTATGGGGTGTGAGATTATTTTATTTCTTTTGTTTTATTTTTTCAGTTTGCGTAAATGTCTTCTTCAAGGCCCAGCCACTCGTCCAGCAATTCGGGGCGCTCGAGACACAGTGCTAGGATCATTGCGCAGACCACCGTCGATGCAAAGCTCCATGCAGATTTTGAGGAGTCGGGTGATTCTTTTGATTACTCAAGCTCAGTGAGGATTACCGGTGCAGTTAGTGGAGATCAACAACCTAGGAGTGACAAAGTAACAACAGCTTACCTGCATCACATACAGAAAGGCAAGCTTATCCAACCATTTGGTTGCTTGCTAGCCTTGGATGAGAAAACTTTCAAAGTCATTGCATACAGTGAGAATGCCCCTGAAATGCTGACTATGGTCAGCCATGCAGTCCCAAGCGTTGGGGACCACCCAGTTCTCGGCATTGGAACAGATGTGAGAACCATATTCACTGCCCCCAGTGCCTCTGCATTGCAAAAGGCCCTGGGATTTTGGGAGGTTTCTCTCTTGAATCCCATCTTAGTTCATTGCAAGACATCTGGTAAGCCCTTTTATGCAGTTGTCCATCGGGTAACGGGTAGTTTGATCATTGACTTTGAGCCGGTCAAGCCTTATGAAGTCCCCATGACTGCTGCCGGGGCCCTGCAATCGTACAAGCTTGCAGCTAAAGCAATTACCCGATTGCAGTCATTGCCAAGTGGCAGCATGGAAAGGCTTTGTGATACAATGGTTCAAGAGGTTTTTGAACTAACTGGTTATGACAGGGTGATGGCATATAAATTTCATGATGACGATCATGGGGAAGTGGTATCTGAGATCACAAAGCCAGGGCTAGAACCATATCTGGGTTTGCATTATCCAGCTACCGATATCCCTCAGGCTGCACGCTTCTTATTTATGAAGAATAAGGTCCGTATGATTGTTGATTGTCATGCAAGACATGTGAAAGTGCTTCAAGACGAGAAGCTTCCATTTGATCCGACATTGTGCGGTTCAACCTTAAGGGCACCCCACAGTTGCCATTTGCAGTACATGGAGAATATGAATTCCATTGCTTCTCTAGTGATGGCAGTTGTAGTCAATGAGGGGGATGACGAGGGAGACAGCTCTAATTCTGTGCATCCACAAAAGAGAAAGAGACTCTGGGGTTTAGTAGTATGCCATAACACCACTCCGAGGTTTGTTCCATTCCCTCTTAGGTATGCCTGTGAATTTCTAGCTCAAGTATTTGCCATCCATGTGAATAAGGAATTGGAGTTAGAAAATCAAACTGTTGAGAAGAACATCTTGCGTACCCAAACACTCTTGTGTGATTTGCTGATGCGAGATGCACCCTTGGGAATTGTGTCACAAAGCCCAAATATAATGGATCTTGTGAGGTGTGATGGAGCTGCTTTATTATACAAGAATAAGATATGGAGACTGGGAGTAACTCCAAGTGATTTCCAGCTGCATGACATAGCCTCATGGCTCTCAGAGTACCATATGGATTCAACCGGTTTAAGTACAGATAGCTTGTATGATGCAGGGTTCCCGGGGGCTCTTGCTCTTGGCGATGTAGTATGTGGAATGGCAGCTGTGAGGATAACTTCCAAGGACATGATTTTCTGGTTTCGATCCCACACTGCTGCAGAAATTCGATGGGGTGGTGCAAAGCATGAACCTGGTGAGAAGGATGATGGTATGAGGATGCACCCAAGATCGTCATTCAAGGCTTTCCTCGAAGTTGTGAAGACAAGGAGTTTACCCTGGAAGGACTATGAAATGGATGCAATCCATTCTCTGCAGCTTATCTTGAGGAATGCATTCAAAGATATTGAAACAGTGAATATAAGTACCAATGCCATCCATATGAAGCTCAGTGACCTCAAAATTGAAGGGATGCAAGAACTGGAAGCAGTGACAAGTGAGATGGTCCGTTTAATTGAAACAGCCACTGTGCCAATTCTGGCAGTTGATGTTGATGGGCTGATTAATGGGTGGAACACAAAGATTGCTGATTTAACTGGCCTTCCTGTTGATAGAGCAATTGGAGAGCATTTGCTCACACTTGTGGAAGATTCTTCAACTGATACAGTCAAGAGGATGTTGTACTTGGCATTGCAGGGTATCTCCCTATCCTTGTTTATATTCTAACTTAATTAAATTATCAATTCATACTTGTAATATACATATGTATAAGCATGAGCAAGTATGTGCATGTGTGTGTGACCAGTCGGGCATGTGCATAATATCTTATCTAAATCCATGCATGTGCATCAAATTGATTGAAAAGAATGAGAGAACAGGAGACTCTCTGGTGCACTTGTACTGTTAAAAGATAGGAAACTGAGATTGGAGAAGGAAAGGCAGGAGGGAGGTCAGTGGGATGAGATTTGTTTTCCGTGCATGAAACAGATGGATTTGATAATTTTTTTATTGCATTTATTGATCATGTTCTTTTACCTTATTGTGTGATCAGGCAATGAAGAGCAGAATATCCAATTTGAGATCAAAACACATGGGTCTAAGAGTGATTCTGGTCCCATCAGCTTAGTTGTGAATGCTTGTGCAAGTAGGGATCTTCGAGATACTGTTGTGGGTGTTTGTTTTGTGGCCCAAGATATCACTGGTCAGAAGATAGTTATGGACAAGTTCACTCGGATTGAAGGTGATTACAAAGCTATTGTACAAAACCCAAACCCTTTGATCCCCCCAATATTTGGTGCGGATGAATTTGGGTGGTGTTCTGAGTGGAATCCAGCAATGACAAAGTTAAGCGGGTGGACACGAGAAGAAGTTATAGATAAAATGCTTTTGGGAGAGGTTTTTGGGACACACACAGCATGCTGTCGTCTCAAGAATCAAGAAGCTTTTGTAAACCTTGGAATTGTACTTAATAATGCCATGACTGGTCAGGAACCTGAAAAGGTCTCTTTTGGTTTCTTTGCTCGGAGTGGAAAGTATGTAGAATGCCTGCTATGTGTGAGTAAGAAATTGGACAGAGAGGGTGCCGTCACTGGAATCTTTTGCTTCTTGCAGCTTGCTAGCCAAGAGCTGCAACAAGCACTTAATGTCCAGCGTTTATCAGAGCAAACTGCCTTGAAGAGATTGAAAGCATTGGCTTATGTAAAAAGGCAGATACGGAATCCTCTGTCTGGGATTATATTTTCTCGGAAAATGATGGAGGGTACTGAGTTAGGATTTGAACAGAAAGAGCTTCTGCATACTAGTGCCCAATGCCAGCGCCAGCTCAGCAAGATTCTTGATGACTCAGATCTTGATAGCATAATTGATGGGTATGATTTTATTTATTTATTTATTTGGTTTTATTTTTTATTTTATTTATTTATTTATTTTTGTGTGTAAATACATCATCAAGGAACAAAAGTTTAAGAGGGGTGGGCCCCTCAACAACAAACCCAGACAAAAGAAAGAACACCGAATATGGAAACACCAAATAGGAAATGAGTGTGTTAATGATCCCGAATGAGTCAAAAATGTCCTGGTCCTTTCTACTTTGGGCAAAAGGTTAGGAATAGACTGCATAAAGCAATTTAAGCACCAAAACAGCAGAGGGCAGGGGTATGACCCTTGCGAAACTCTTCAACCCTATCCGAACCTCCAATAAAGGGGATACGAGCAAGGGTATGATCCTCGAAAGACCACTCAATATGATCCTCGCGAGACCCACTAATAACAAAAGAAGTATAGAAAAGCAGAAAATACAACAGAAAGACAACAAAAACCAACAAGAGCAAGTCACGGAGGATGGCGGAGACAGTCTGTCCTGGGTGTGCAAGCCACGTGTTGGTGCATGGAGGCCCGAAGGAGATGCGGAGGAAGGCGGCAAGGAGTGAAGTGGCTGATGGGGGCAAAGGTGAGTGACGTCAGTGACCGGCAGTGATGGTGAAGAGTGAAGTCTGGCTTGAGAGTGCAAGCCATGCGCCATTGAGTGGGGGCCCAAAGGAGATGTATAGAATGGCAGTGAAGAGCAGGGAGGCTGGTGGAGAAGATGGCGAAGCGCGTTTGGTGGCCGCATTGACGCAAAAAAGCAGATCTAGTTTTTGGGAAACTAGATCTGAAATACTCAGCTTATCTGAGGTAGAGGGCGGCGGTGAGGGGCTGTGAGTGGAGGCTGAGAACTGAAAAAAGGTGGAGGGCAGGAGTCGGCGCTGTGGTGAGATAAGGAAAGGCAAAAAACTGAGAGAAACAAGAGAAAAACAAGGGAAACAAGAAGAGGAGAGGGGAGGAGGATGGAGACCATACCTCCTCCCCTGGAAAGTCAAAGCTTTTTTAGGTTGGGTGTGATTATATTTAATCTCTAAATAGTGGCTTTTCTTCCCTTTGAGAAAAACTTCTGGTAAAACTATGCATCAGATTTTATCTGTCTTTATACACCAAGAAGGTTATTGGTTTTAACACCCACATTCTTTTGTAGAAGAGATGCTTGCTATGCACAGAGGGAGTAACTCTGTTTCTTCAGTTTTAATTCTTGTTATGATCTGTTGTAATCTAATATTTTTTCCCCTTTGTTTTATGAATTCTCTACAGCTACTTGGATCTCGAAATGGTTGAGTTTACACTGAATGAAGTACTGGTTGCCTCTATAAGTCAAGTCATGACAAAGAGCAATGGAAAGGGAATCCGAATGGTCAATGATGTAGCAAAGGAGATTGTGAACGAAACATTATATGGTGATAGTCTTAGGCTTCAACAGGTCTTAGCTGATTTCTTGTCGATATCAGTCAACTACACTGCAACTGGAGGCCAGCTCATTCTTGCAGCCAGTTTGACCAAAGATCAGTTGGGGCAATCTGTTCATCTTGCAAATCTTGAGCTTAGGTACTAACGACTCGGGCACAAATTGACATTGGAGTTCATAAATATATTTTTCACTTCCAGTTGTGCTTGTGAATAGATGACAAGGACAAATACATGACCTTGTGAATAGATTAAACTTGTATTTACTTGCTTCTGACTTCTACGTTCACATGCACTGTTATAGTCTATTTATATTCATCCAAAATCATAGCCTCTTAAATTTATTCCTTGGATCAGGATAACACATTCAGGCGGAGGGGTGCCAGAAGCATTGCTGAACCAGATGTTTGGAAGTGATGGAGATGCATCTGAGGAGGGCATCAGCCTGTTCATTAGCAGAAAGCTATTAAAGCTCATGAATGGAGATGTACGGTATCTGAGGGAAGCAGGCAAATCAACCTTCATCATTTCTGTTGAACTTGCTGCAGCACATAAGTTGCAGGCCTGAAGGATTTTCGAGGAGAAAATGTTGTGCAATCTGTTATGTACAGTTGCAGGGGAACAGAAACTCAAAGCTGTATTTGACTTGCTATGTGATTTTCATTTATTTATTTATCTTCTTGGACATTTGTTTTGGTTCAACCTGTAAATGAGCAGGTGTTGCTATGTTTTATAATCTTTTTCACCATTGCATGGCAAATCTTAGATCGGTGTGATTTACTCTTTGGTGGATTCTTTCCATGTTCCTTCTCGAGCAATCTGGCTTTTAGGGGAGCTAATAAATTGCACCCTTACTGGCCTCAAATACAGCATCGGTGAAAAAAAAAAAAAAAAAAAAACCTTCTGCATAAGGTCCAAGATGCTGAATTGGGTGGATGGGTTGTTTCTGTAGTCATTTGGCTGGGGATTGAAAGAAAGGCTTGCCTTTAACTTTGATTTAGAAGTTTCCATTTGTATAGAACTCGAGCACTCTGCACCAATTGTGCTTCCAAAGAGACTACCTGACCAGTACGGACTACCTTTCATGGTCTTCGCTAAATAATTTTGGTGTCCCATCCCAGCAAAATCTAAACATTGCTTCTTGCACCCAGACTGAATTTTCCAAAGAGCTTCTTTATGTCAACCAAGTCAGTCCGATATACCCGATAAGTTCAGCGGATAGAAGGCAATCTTCAAATCTGATATCTACAATGTAGGACTTCGGCTGCAGGGTAAGAGTTTTGTGTTTTGGTCGATAGTAGCTCCTGTATCTAAGTAATGATTGTAAAAACGTGAGACAGACTACTGTGCCTGGTATCCACTTGTTGTGCACGGAATTAAAATACAAGATCTCAAAGAAGCAGAAAAAGAGCATAATAGAAAATAGGTTAATTACACATGATACTAAGATTTAAGTGGTTTGGTTTAACAAGCCTATATTTACTGGCGGAGGCAATTCAGATGAAATTCACTAACAAAAAATGGAGTACAAAAGATAAATAGGGAGAAAATTATTCAAAGCCCAAAGCCTCAATACACCCAAATCTCACCCTCACACAAAAGAGAATATCTTTCTCTAATTCTCTAAACCTTGAATGGCACCAAAAACATGAGAAAACAAAAAGATTTGCTTGAGGCTATTTTTCTCCGAAGGGCTATGAGTGTTTTGTTTTCCCGAAGTTAACTACTGGCCAAGTAGATTTTTATAGAAGCAACAAGTCAGCTGTGAAGCAACTCCAATATTACCTAGGAAAACAAACTCCCAGTTAATTAAGAATTCCAAGTCCATGTCTTCTAGTGGAGCAAACAAGCCAAATCAACGTATGCCTTATTGCCCTTATTAATAGTTCTTATATGCCTGTTATTTCCTTGCAACTATACTCCGTTGAATCATACACGTCAAAAAATAGGGCAACTAACAATCTATTTGAAATTACGGTTTTAAAAAGGTGTGAATTGAATTTATTAAAAAGTGTTATTTCTGTAAATTGATTGTTTTGATAACATTGGTATCAAAGTGTAGGTTTGTGTCCTTAAGGAGTAGTTTAATCGGTTAGAGACCACGTCTCATGAAGATGATGTTACTAATTCGAATCCCATCCCCTTTTCCTCTCCTTGTGCGGATATATCAAAAAAAAAAAAAAGTGTGGGTTTATATACAAATTACGAACAAGGACATAGTTCATAAATAATCAACATGAGTAGTGTCTTATACTGGTTTAGTCACACCCCCATTTAGCCAAGGAAACAAATTATTTTCATTTCAAATGAAATGGAAAAGCATCAGGTTAGTGCATTTAGAAGGGCAAAAATTGTCCATATCTTTTTATTTTTGGACAAACTTGCCCTCATAATTGCATTAACCGAGATCCTTCTCCTTTAGCCAAAGGGGGAAGTTGGACTATCTTTTTTTTTTTAAAAAAAAATTAATTAATTAATTTTTTTATTGTAAGCGATACATGTCACAATATGATTGATATTAAAGTGGCACATTAACAAATTTTGTCAACGTTTTTAACTATGACTTTTTTTTTTTGGGTTGCTTACCTCAAATTAAAACACAGAACTATTTATTTCAACCTCAACTCATAAGGATCAATTTAGCAATTATTATTATTATTATTATTAATTTATTTTTTTTTTAAAAAAAGAGAAAAAGTGGTAATACAGTATACCACAATGCAGATATGACAGCTATAACTAATTATTGATTTTTTTTTTTTTAATAAGTATTGATCCAAAAGTTAGTTGGAATTGCCATGTTTATATTTTAGAATAATTACGAAATTGATATTCCGTTGTCTCTTTTAGGGTTTTGTGCATTACTTGCAAAGTTGATATTCCATTGTTTCATTAAGGTGATACATTTACTTCGGCACTGTACATGTGGCCTCATATATTCAATGATGAATTTGTCCATCTCTTATATTGAAATGAACAAGAGATAAGTAAAATGGACAAATATATATTTTTTTGGTAAGTGTAAAATGGACAAATATATTGAAATGAACAAGATATATCATATAAGTAAAAATAGAAAACAAACATTTCTCTCTTTCGGGCAAGTACCTGTTCGCTATTCATTGCACAAGACAAACTTCGCAGAAAGTCACTAGAAATGGTTTAGGGGAAAAAAGAAAAAGGAAATACACGAGCAATGTCGAGTTTGACTCTTGCCCTTGAATTTCATATCCAAGGTCACATGCTGAAAGTCTAAGAAATTAATCACGTTACTTGCATCGAGAATCCCTTAGAGATGCCATGGTTATAGTAAACCCTCACTTTACCGGGATACACTTCTGGCATTTTGCTTAGTCAGAGCCTCAAGAAGCCTGAACATCCAACGGTCAAGCATTCCTGTTGAGGTAACAGTAAAAGAAAGCTGTAGATATCAAAACAATAAAGCCGATACATAACACACCAGGACGGAAACAAACGAATGAGAGAAGGCTCCCAAGCGCAAGGAAATGTTGAGACTTAAAGCAGGAAGTTTCAACTTCAAATGGCCTAGACTCAAGAATATCAAATTATTACAATTCCAACGAGTGGGAAACATTAGAATTTGGTTCTTTACGTTCTTTTTTTTTTTTTTGCCAAAAGCAGAGTCGGCCAAATAATTAGGATATTGTGGTCATAACGTGGCAATTTAAGCAAGCTGAAGCCAAAAATTTCCCTCTTTTGCAAATTCAAAACAACTAAGTAGGCCAATTATATCAAAAATTTCTGAACATTACATAATTTTCTGTTCTTTGGCATGAAAACTTTTTTCCCATACTTGTCCCAATTGGATTAAACGTGCCTTCTGTTTTCCAAATAATGACTTTGGTGCAAATAAAAAAATAGAGATAGGACACAGACCCGTTAAAGCAAAAGTACCGCCTAACACTGCACAAAGCCGGGTGATAAAGTGCAGAAAACTGCGACGCTCTTCTCTGATAGTCACAGTAATAGGTGACAGATCATACAAGAAGTAGACAGCTGCAAATAATGGGACTCAATCAATATCACGAAATTACCCCATCAACAACACCCCCAGCCCAGTCCCGCCCCCCCCACCCCCCCAAAAAAAAGAAGAAGAAGGAAACATTGAATGAATCGCATAAACCAACCTGGCCATGTCCTATCAAACTCTTTCATGGGGGAAAAGTATTCCGTGACAGAGAATTGATTAGTTGGTAAAACTTCTTTTGAGAGATATCTATATTCAGTTGGAACAATCTGCATACATGGGAAGTATTGTTCACATAGAGTCAGGAGAACACAATCACTATGGGAACTCAAAATAAGACTTTATTTGAGGCCTTAACCCAAGTGTAGCTGGCAAAGGCTGAAATTGAAATGTAGACCACAGATCTACAGGTTAAGGTTAATCAAGAGAAAGCCAGTAGATTAATACCTTTATGTAATATTTGAATGTTCCACTAGTGTCATGCAATATCCGCACCGTCTCATCAAGCGGGTTGTGGATTCCAGGATACTTTGGGCCAAATGACAAATCATGAACAACATGACTGACATTCACATGTGTAGCTCCCTCAAAAATCTGTCAAAGGTAAAAAAGAAGAAAAACAAGGTACCTGGTAAGTAGAAGACAATGAACAATTAAGGCAGGAATTATCCAAAGTGACTTCAGAAGAAAAATTCATATAAGTTACTTCAGAAAATAAAAAAATAGTTTCTGAACAAATACAGTGCATGCTTGGCTTAGAATATAAGACTTTTCTATACATGCAAAATATCTAAGCATAACAAATCAGCTTCATGGAAAAAGTTTCTTGCTTCAATTTCTTTTTATCATATTCAGCCAGGTACAAGGATACAAAGCAAGTTTTTTCCATTTTCAAATTAATATGCCATGCCCTTTTTGGTCTTTGGTCATCACACAATGTTGGTTCCAATTAAGAGGGGTCTGGGAAGGATAACTGGGATACAGTCCTATCTTACACATTTTTTGCACGAAGCAACCACTTAAGTGGCATACACACTCATGATGTATAGCGTCAAGAAAAAAGGAAACAGTACCGGCAAGCGGGAAAACCCAACACAGGAAACAGCACAATGCTTTCCCCCTTTTTTCTTTGATAACTAAATAAACAGCACAAAATATTTATTGTTTCAACACACAAACAACCCCAACCACACAAACAATATTTATTGTGTCAAGGTCTTGTGCGGTGCTGGGCCTGCTGGCATCGAGAAGGAGTGCACTTATCCAAAAAATATTTATTGTTTTGATTATTTTTCACTTGGGTAAAGAATGTGGAGAAAAAATTCATCACTTCTAGTGTCGTGATTAGCATGGTGGAATTACAAAACACGTGTCCAAGTCAGTAAGTTAAATGATTTGACAACTGGATATTTAAATGCAATTGGATGTATGTTTTGAATTGTTTAAATTACTGATTAGTAATTTACAAAGCACGAAATATTTATTGTTTCAATTATTTTTCACTTGGGTGAATGTAGAGAAAAAATCCATTACTTCTAGTGTAGTGATTAACATGGTGGAATTACAAAACACATGTCCGAGTCAGTAATTTAAATGATTTGACAACTGGATATTTAAATGCAATTGGATGCATGTTCGACTAGCATACTACACAAAGGACACTTACATATAGAGATGTAATCGAACTGTGTGGAGCCGAGTAATGAATATTTAAGATTGGTTTGTTTAGTTTTGTTTCATGTTTGATCCGAGCTCAAGCTTTTCACTGAGATAATTTTTTTTACAAGTACAAAACAATTATATGTTCAAGCATGGTTCATTTATTTTTCAAAAAGACTTTGAGATTGTTCACAAACTATTCAATTTGGTTATTCATTCCTCATACAAAGTAGATATTATAATAGTTTACACTTTTTCTTAAATCTGTGCTAATTATTAGTGATTTAATAATTACTATGATTTTATTATTCAAATTTATTAGATAAATTAATTTTTTTATTTATAAACTTATAAAAATTAACTTCACCAACCTTGTACTAGTAATAAATCATATATCATATTTCATCAGGAAATAAACTATTTATATTAAATCTTAACATACAATTTTAAACAAATCAATCTTATTTATAAGTACATTTTTTAGTGCGCACACACACACACATACATATATATACATCATAACTTTACTAACCTTGTACTAGCAATAAATCATATACATATATATAAATATATATATATTATCATGAAATAATTATTTATCTTAAATCTTAATATGCAATTTTGGATTATATATATTTGTATGTCTGTGTATTGCAATTGCAAGGATTAAGCTGTATCTATCAAATTAGGAGAAAAATCCCTTTTATCTTTTCAAATACTTAAAATATTCTTATCACAAAGTTAAACCAATAGTATAAAAAATAATAAAAATGAAGTTATACAAGCTTATACGAGTTAAGTTGAGTTTATAAAAGCTTGACACATTCAATAAATGAGTCCAAATTTTTTTCAAGCTCAATCCTTTTAACAAACGAACCGAACTTGCATCGAGTTTATATGTGTTGAGATTGAGTTGTTCTCCACGACCTGCTTTCGTATCTTGATTAATGGTGGTCTGCATGGTTTCTTTGGTAGCTCTCGGGGCCTCTACCAAGGGAATTCTCTCTCGCTTCTCCTCTTTGTGATTATCATGGAGGCTCTTAGTAGGATGCTCTCTATAGCTATGGTTGGAGGTTATTTATCAAGATTCTGGGTAAACATCCAAAACACTACCCCTAGAAAATCCCACCTTTTTGCAGATGATACACTTATTATATGTGATGCAGATTGGGACCACAAAGCCCTATAATTTGGGTCACATTCTCGTGTTTTGAGGCAATTTTGGGCTTGAAGGTTAATCTTCAAAAATCTATTTTAGTTGCAATAGGGGATGTACCGCATCAAGAGTATGTTATCCAACTTACCTACGTACTTCTTATCCCTTTTTCTTTTACTAGTGGGTATGGCTAAGAGGTTGGAGTGCCTTCAAATGGACTCTCTTTGGGATAGTCTAGGCGGTGAGACCAAGTTTCATCTAGTGAACTATACTTCTTATCCCTTTTTCTTTTACTAGTTGGTATAGCTAAGAGGTTGGAGCGTCTTCAAATAGACTCTCTTTGGGATAGTCTATGCAGTGAGACCAAGTTTCATCTAGTGAACTCTGCTCCTTAGTTCCTAGAGGAGGGTTGGTAGTTAAAAACCTTATGTTGTTCAATAAAGCTTTACTTTGTAGATGGCTTTGGAGATTTGTACAAGAGGAGACTTCTTTATGAAGACATGTGAATGTTGAGAACTAAGAGCTCCAAAGTGGGGTTTGTTGTTTAGAGGAAGCCTGAGGGCCTTACAGGGATATTAGGAATGGTTGGGGGAATTTCTCCAACTTTGTCTCTGTCAGGGTTGGGGATGGGTCCCATATTTGTTTTTGGCATGATGTTTGGTGTGGTGTAGCTACTCTCAAATATTCATGCTCATAACTTTATTTGATAACACGTGAGATGGAGGTGGAACTATGTTTTTTTTTTATAATTCAAAAAGGAATTTTATTAAAAAGCGAAAGGCGCCCCAAAAGTACATAAGATATATACAAGAGGAACTCCTAGCTAGAAAAAGAAAAGCAGGAAAGAAAATCCGCATAACTAAGAGACAAAAGGGATAGGTAAGCCGCAGTCCACGAATACAAGGAATACAACAAAGAAGCTAGAATCTCTTCCAAAGAGCTTTCCAAGTCCTCAAAACACCTATTGTTTCTCTCCCTCCAAATAGACCAAAAAATACAAATAGACACCATCTTCCAAACCACGGCACTCCTAGTACTGCCAGAAGAACACCAGCAAGCACACAAATCCAAAACACTACTAGGCATAACCCAAGAAAGACCAAGCCGGCTAAGAATATTGCACCACAAAGCGTGGGCCACCTCGCAATAAAGGAGTAAATGATCGATCGACTCTCCATCCTTCTTGCACATGAAGCATCTATTGATGACCACCACTTGTCGCTTCCTTAGATTATCCAAAGTGAGAATTTTCCCGAGCGCCACCGACCACACAAAGAACACAGCCCTAGGTGGAGACTTGGTCCTCCACACACTCTTCCAAGGGAAACCTCTCCCTTCCGCCCTAGATAAAGCTCTGAAGAAATCTTTGACTTTAAAAGTTCCTTTGATGGTGGAACTATGTAGCCATAACTTTATTCAATAACTCATGAGATGGGGGTGTAGTATGTAGCATTACTTCCTAAAACAACACACAAGCTATCCTTGCTACACCATACTCGATACTCGGAAAAGTGGACCTATTTGATCTGATTCTACTGTTACCTAGAAAAAATATACAAGCTATTTTGCAACATTAAAAAAAGATATGCAAGCTTGGCTAAGTTACTCACCACCAACACCATTTTCTAATCACCATAAGGCACCTAAGTTTCAAGTGATGGCAGTTTTTATCTTTAATGAGAAAATTAACGAAAAAATAGTTACATGCACCTAACATGTTTTAGATCATTCACGAGAATTGCACCCTAAACAGGGACGTTTATATCATTTTAAGCTTTTACAGAAGCCTAAACTCTTAGGGTATGCAAATCAACCTTCCACAAAAGTTTTAAGGGCAAACATGTACCTAAATAATACATATGGAAAGAACAGCCACAAAAATCACTCAAATGACCACGTAAAGCACACACTCGTATTCCATTAATTTTGCTTAAGGACATGTTGACAGAAGGACAAAAACCCACAATTTGTAACCTTTGTTGTTCTTCACAGGGGGAAAAATGGAAAGTTTTGGGGTAATAAAATTAAAATGGCCCATTTTTCAAAATGGTCATTGATCCATAATTACTCCCCCAAGAAGAAGATGATAATGTTGTTGAAAATTAAACTACACTTATGATCCAGTGAAATGAGATAAGCAAAAGACAAATATGATATTTTATGCAAACATTAGAACTAAAACAAAGATGCTCAACCTGTTTGCAGGAGATTTAGATTGAACTCTTGCACATATTTGCTATCTGTGCAGTGTTTTGATAATAAAAACCCTAAGTTTTTTAAACAAAGCTATATACTTTAAAAAGCCCACCCATGAATTGGAAAGTCAATATCCCCAAAAAAGAATTTTCTGAAATTTCTGAACATGAGAAGAAAAAAAACAAATTAGTAGAGTGAAAGGTTTGGTGGTCCACTTGGCAAATTTCTAAATATTAAATGGAATCACAATCCCACTAAGTTTAAAGTTCAATGTGAACTGACCATTTGGGCAACATAAATATTTAACCCATGCACTGAAATGTGAAAGTTCCCAGCAACCCTTTGGACATCTAAGACCCCATAAACCTGAAAAAGAAAGTAGAACAAAACATTAAGGTCTTTCTTTTTGTAAATTTAACCTTCAAGTTAATGGACTACCTGAGAATCCAAAACATTCAAAATTCTTAAGAAAGAATACCCGGCATCCTTCTCCATGAGCTAATGCTTGCTTCACCTTCTTGATCATATTTTCTGCAGCTTGATCAAAGCCATGAAGTTTCTGGTCTGCATCCTCATGCTGATCTTTGTCACCATCTGGCCAAATTTATTTATTAAATATTAAACATTCAACTGACTAAGCACCCGTAGAAAAAGTGTCTAAAGGCACTCAGAAAAACAAAAAGTAAAAACCTTACTGACAATTTTTTTTTTTTTAATTGTCTCAGCAATAATAAGACAAGTAGACAAAACATAAAGTTCTAAGTCAGAATCTATGCTATAGGATAAATTTCTTTTAGACCAGAATATATATGTGCACCAGGTTACCATGCTTGTGCTCTGCATGCTCCTTTTCCACAAGATCAGACAAATATTCGGTGCCAATGATTTGACCATAACTGTTCAAGCGCAGCTGCAACAACTCTAAAGATGTAAGCAGGACAATAAAAGAAGAATATATTCAAAGGTATACCTAAAATAAATGCACATACACACATAGGCATCAGATATGCATTTTTATGTAACAGTCACTGTGTGTGTATGTGTGTTGAGACAGACAGACAGACAGAGGCTACAAAAAACACACAAGTGGCCTCTCATTTGTGATTAAAACTCACCGAAAACAATGACAAAACTTATAGAAGGCACATTGTAACTGTTTCACCATGGAAGTGTTGAAGCCTACATATTCATATGCATCTAAACAACCACCATCTTCCAGAAAAGTCACAAATATATACTTTACCCAACAGTTCCCCAAAAGATTCCGTAATGAGAAAATTAGTAATAAACTTCATAGCTTTGCAAAATTTTACTCCTATAAATCTACCAAATTTAGTTTCAAGCAGGTACTCATTTGGGATGCACAGGCTCATCAGAATTGTCAAAGCTTGATGAGATCAAACTGGACCAAGAACTGGCCCATGGTTCAGCTGCCTCAGCTAACAAATTGTCCCAATCCCCTTACAATTATTTTGGCACCAAATTTTCTTGTTCTTTTATTGTTTGCTTTAACTGCATGCCCATTAATACAATATTTCAGTATTTTTACTAAGGTTTCATATTATTTTATTTCTTAGAATCAACTCAGGGACATCTCAGTGTATGTGATTCAAAATGTCACAACCAACATATTCCCAATATATGCATATGCAGAACAAACAATAATGGATGAAAGATGATTATTTGAATGTGCACCATAACAGGATAAAAGAAAATTATTATAAATAACAAAGATTTTTTTCTTTTAATCTCAATAGAAAGCGCAGAGGGGGGCACAACCCAAGTACACAAGAAGTATATAAGAGAAACCCTTGGGGGGTAGAAAAAAAAAGGCAAAAGTTGAAAAATTTAGAAAAACTAGAAAAATGTGGACTATTGTACGCCATTGTCCATGCGTATAAAGAGATTTAAACATAATTTTCTTTAGCTCTACAACCGAAATCTCACAATTTCTAAAGCTCATTGCATTCCGCTCTCTAAAGGAACCACATTAAGCACAAAGGTGTCATCCTCCAAACTTCTAAGATCAGCTTCCCATCTTACCTCTCTAACTTGCCAACAACTCAATTACATTTCTAGGCAGGTCCCATTCTACACAAAAAAGACAGAAAATCAAAACCCATATTAAAAGAGAGTTTAAGTCCACACGTGAAGGAAAATGTTATAATATAAGTTAAATTATTAAATTTATCCGTTCATATTAGCTTAAGCTTTTGGAATAAGTGATAATTTAACATGTAAGCCTTCTCTAAGTCCAATTTACACAACACACCAAATTCTCCTGATCTAATTCGACTATCAAGATATTCATTAGCTACGAGAACTCAATCCAAAATTTGCCTCCTCCTAATGAACGCATTTTGAGAACTAGAAATAATCTTTTCCAACACCATATTCAGCTTGTTCACTAGAAACTTAGAGATGATTTTATAAACACCACTCACTAACTAATAGGACAGCAGTCCTTAATATCCACGACATTGGCTTTCTTGGGGATACAAGAAATAAAAGTTGCATTGAAGCTCTTCTCAAACTTCCCTCGGGTATGAAACTCCTAGAAAACTTCCACGATATCCTCTTAAATGACCTCCCAACAAGTTTGAAAAATACCATGTGAAAGAAAGGTCATCCACTTTTGGCCACTAGCTGAATTGTTCTGAATAAAGCTAATTGTAGAAAAACACAATATGGTGTAGAGTGGCAAGAGAACTTTGGTTGCGCAATTACCTTTTTGATGTGAAGTGGGTCATGAATGGTAGGGTTATGATCTCCTTGCTTGTTGGAAAGGCCAAAGAGGAAATAAAATGGTGTTGGAGGTGTGGAGAATGGCCCATTTGTGCCTCATGTGGACTATTTGGAGGAAGAGGAATGTTCGTTGTTTCAAAGATAAGGAATTGACAATGGCAAAGATTAGCAATAGGTTTCTCACATTGTTTTTCCAATGGGCAGGTGTTTTGAACATTCCTCAAGTTTTTTCGATGTCTCAATTTGTAGATTTCTACTCTAACTTTTCTCTTTAAAGGGGTGTCTTTGTACACTTCCTGTGTACTTGAGTTGCGCACTTCTGCACTTTTTAGTGATATGCTTACTTATTTATAAAAAAAAAAAATTTCCTTTTTTTGGTGTAGAGTGGATTATGCCTAGAAAGGTTATAAAATTATTGGCTAGATGGAGAGGTCAAATGGGAGCCAGAATATTGTATAAGTTTGGAAGATGGCTCATTTGTACTTAAGGTGGTGCATTTGGAGAAAATAGATAGCGAGATTTCGGTGCTAAAATGAAAATTTGTGATGCTCAAATCCCTTTATGCATGGATGGCGTCATATAATAATCCTCACTTTTATAGTTAAAATGAATTTTTGGATTTTTGTTCATCTTTTACTATAGGGAATCTCTCCTGTGTACTTTCTGTGTACACGGGTTGCGACTCTCTAAGCTTTCTAATGAGATTAATTTACTTTTTTTCTTTAAAAAAAAAAAAAGAACTGCAAAATATGCTCTCTAATTTCAGTAGAATCTGAATACAACAACCCATTAAAAACTAAAGAATCCGTGCTGTTGTTT
This sequence comes from Carpinus fangiana, assembly GCA_006937295.1. Classification (NCBI taxonomy): domain Eukaryota; kingdom Viridiplantae; phylum Streptophyta; class Magnoliopsida; order Fagales; family Betulaceae; genus Carpinus; species Carpinus fangiana. The sequence goes on from CM017321.1 coordinate 60,142,867, forward strand.
CTTCTATTTAAAAGTTGCCACCCGGTAGAAAAATTTAGTGTTCTTTCCTTTCTCTCTTAGCCAAAGAGGTCTCCAACTCACTTTTTGAGGAGAATAAACCTCTCCAAGTCCCTATAAATTTCTTCCTTTCTCAACGTTTCATCCTTAGCTAAGGGCCTTTCCTCCGCAATAATATCAAAGGGGGATCCCCAAAAACTATAGGACTTCCACCATGTTTCACTTGATCCACAAAGCCCTTTGACTTCACCTTGTTAAAGCACATATTGTACCATTCACAAACACTAAGCAACTAGGAGAGAAAACGTGATGGAATTGATATCATCCAAGGAGTCCAGATAACATGTCCTAGTTTAGTTCTATTGTAACTAGAGTTCCTAATCCTTGTGTTACTAGAGTCCCTAGTTCTTGAGTAACTAGTATTCCTAGTCCTTGAGTTCTATTGTATCATAACTACTTGTAAGTATATCGTGGTCATTAGATGTTGCTTGAGCAAATCGGATGGGGAGACCAATGATCATCTTCTTCTTCACTGTGAGATTGCCCGTGAATTATGGAATGCAATTTTCAGTAGCTTTGGGCTATCTTGGGTTATGCCTAGTAGTGTGGCAAATTTGTTTGCTTGTTGGTGGACGGGAGGTAGTTCTCAGAGTGCTATTGTGTGGAAAATGGTTCCTCTTTACCTTACATGGTGCCTATGGAGGGAAAGAAATGTGAGATGCTTTGAGGATCTTGAGAGGACTTTGGATGAGCTCAAATCCTTTCTTCTTTTCTCTTTTCACTTGGACAGCTGTTTGTTTAGCTCATTTAGTGATTAGTTTTTCCGATTTTCTTGTTCTCTTCTCTTATTCTAATTAGGCGTTCTCTTGTATACTTTCTATGTACTAGGGTTGCGTCTTTCTGCGCTTTTTGGTATATATAACATTACTTATCAAAAAAAGCATTATAAATATCACTGCAAGCTCAACAAGATGAGTACAATTGAAGACTATTTCATTATCAATTGGTGTGTTCTTATACACTCATATATTCTCAAATTGATTAAAAAAAATTGATTCCCTTTTAGTCAATGCGTACCACCTGCTTCTACAAAGGAAAAAAAAAAAAAGTTTGAATTAATATTACAATCCTTGTATTTCTTTTGCAAGACCACCAACACCACCAATTCTATTATTATTTTGGATTTAAACCTTTTTATTCTCTCACGTGAAAGGCATTTGATGCTTAAATCCACCAATAAGTTGCAAAGCGATCATGTTTGAATACATGGCAACATGAGAAGAATTTCATGCTCAGATAAAGTACATCATACCATCAAATACCAGTAACAATAAACAAATAGACCCATAGACTACACTGACAATGTATTGATAAAGATGGACCAAATGATTGAAATCATGTCTGATTGTAGTCTCATAGGAAGGGTAAAAAGAGTGGATATGATGACTATTTTTCCAAGCTGAAACTATTTGAACAAAAATTCTATCTCATTTCCCATATTTTGACGGACAAACAGGAGGATTCCTCCCCAATGGATCAACTCCAAATTATCCAGTACCTTCATAGTAACTTTCTTTGCGTGGTTGACATCGATAAAACTTTTACAGTAAAAAAACTAGACGTTTGCAATTGGGAACCTGATCATTTTAGCGTTTCAAGTCCTTGAAGAAGCCAATGGATCTTTCCTTTTTCGATCGGTAAATATCAATTTATTAAAAGCGCAAGGGGCGCAACCTATGTACACAAGAAGTATACAAAAAGGGCCCACAAATACAAGCTTTTAATTTGAAAAAGACACACAAAAATCTAGGAATTCAACAAGTGTTGAAACATGCGAAGAATGCCATAAAACTCTTAATGAGAAAAGTGTTTGAAGCACCCTTTTCTTCAACTCCATTAGTCCAAGCTCACGGTTCTCAAAACTCCATGGATTCCTTTCCCTCCATAAGCACCACATTACACACAAGAGAGCCATTCTCCATATTTGTAGAACTGTGCGATTACCCCCTTGTGCTCTCCAACTCCCCAAGCATTCCTTCAAACTACCCGGCATCACCCACATAACACCAAATAGCTGACACACCATATTCCAAACCTCTAAAGCCACTTCACAATGCAATAACAAATGATCAATAGATTCACTACTCTTCTTGCACATACAACACCACTTCGTTACTATAATGTTCTACTTACGTAAATTGTCCATTGTTAGTATCTTCCCCAATTCTACCGTCCACACGAAAAAAGCCACCCTCGGAGGAGCTTTACTCTTCCAAGGGCCATTCACCGGTTCCGAATTAACCCTCATCTTATAGTATGACTTCACCTCAAAGTTCTTTCTCTTCGATGGCATCCAACAAATTTCATCCTCCCCACCATGCCTAATTTGTTGGGAATACAGCAATTTTATTTGACCCTAAAACCCTAAACGCTAAAACGAAACTCACGCACCTACTTGGATTAAACAAATGAATTGACCCTTTACCCTTTTTCATGGAAAGAGTAGTTGCCATTAGATCCAAAGAACACTGGCCTTCAAATCTCAAAAAACTACTATCAATATAGTGCAATGCATTTATTAATGTCATAAAAGTTACAACATTAAGATCCTTTGGATAAAGAAAAATATTCATAAAAAAAAGTGGAAAAAAGGATACACAGCAAATACTGCATGACATTATGTTGACTTAATCTGCAAAAAAAAAAACTTCTGAAAGTAGGAAATTGTCTTACTTTCCAAATGTTTGTATCAAGATCCACTTCATGCTTGCCTGACATATCAATTGCGTCTACACTTAAAACTGCAAGCAGAAACATAAAGCCAACACTCAGGGATGGAAAAAAAATGTAAACAAACTGGCATTTAGTTAAGAGATAAAAGAAAGAAATAGGCTAACCATCACAGGGCAAAGAAGGAAACGTCATATTTATGTGGATTGGAAGAGTTTCTCCACGTTTTAAATCAACAGACATCTGCCGAAACACGGAGAACATCAATCAGATGACCCACATGCTCATAAAGATATTACCATCACACCAAAAGGATCACTTGTTAGCTAATTACTTGGTTAATTCACTGGGGATAAAAATAGTCAAACTGATCAAAATATCATATTATTGATCTTCTGAAAATACATTACTGCCTAAGATGGATGAAAGCATTGGAGATAAGAGTGGTAAGTTGGCTCCAGAAGCCATAGTCCTATACCAGGTCAAGTTATTTTCACTCTTGCATCCTACTATTAACAGATTCTAATATGCTTCATGCCGTACTCCACTGAGAGAAACATCATTGTTTGGAAGCATATTGAGACCAACTATAATCCTTGATCAATTTAACTTTATGAACCGATTTTTTTCTTTTTCATCTTGTGCATTTCAATAACTAACCCTCACCATGATCAACTCAATTGTTCATTTCTTTGCTGGCACATCAGATTTACGGGCCTAAATGCTAGTCATTTCAAAATCTGGTGAACTGACATGAAGAGCACCAGAGAAAGAGGAAGAGGCAGCAAAATAAATAAAATACAAACCTGATGAACAGTATATGTGGTAATATAATATCTCAGCTCGTGCAGGAATAATATGGCCATTATCACTAGACCTACGACGGAGACTAAAAAAAAAAAAGGAGAAAAAAAACGATCAGGTTATCATTGCAATCAGCAGCTCTTAAAATAAAATTAAAAAGAAAAATGAGAGTTCATCACCTAGTGCGCCAGATTGAGTTTTCTGCAGCAAGTGGTCCTCGGCACGAGGAAACGCATCAAGGCTCTTTATAGCTTGTTTCACACCCATCTCTCCCTTCTTTACCTCACTGACCAACATACAACATTTAAAAATTAAATTCTAACAATTTCAATCACAAACAAGACTGAGCTTTAGTTAATGCTCAAGATTTCTCCGCTCGGCTATTTTGTGCATGTGGGAGTAAAAATTAAAATTCAGGATTTTCTCAAAATATATTTTGACTGGTTTTTTATCGAATCCATACGGGAAAGATCTATTTCATATGCAAATTATACAATATCTACTACACAGGGTGAAATTGGGTAAGATATCAAAATTGGATTGCACGCGTGAATTATTAAAATAACAATACGGATGATATCGTAATTAAGAAAAAATAGGCACCTTATGAGGATGAGGGTGACCAATTGATTATGGATGAATCGCCCGAGAAAAAGACACGCTAGATAGAGAGGGTTTCGCGATTTGAAGAACGGAAAATGGACTTTTCGCCGTTGGGAAAGAAAAGACGCACAAAAAGATTTTGTGATTCGAATAAGGTCGGATTTCAATATTATTTTTGTTTATTTTTTATTTTTATTTTTATATTTTTTTTGAAAGTATGCTACCCTTCAAATTAAATTACCATATGAAAATAGAAGTGTCTCAAATTTTATTTCAAAAAAAATGAGTTTTTAAATGATGTATCACCATCTCATAAAATTTATTATTTTAAAAAGTATATCATTAACTTATGGGATGGGATAATAATACATCATTTGGTAATTCATTTTTTTAAGAAAATTTAGGTTGCGTTGCATTTCTCAATTCAAAATGCCACCCAAACAACTAAAACTTACTAATATTTCATAATGACAAAAATATCTTTAATAAAATAAAAATTAATCAATTATTTTTTTAAAAAAAATCGAGGAGTGGAATTTTGGTTTGTTTTATTAAAAACATTTTTGATTTTTGATTTTTTTTTTTTGGCCTTAGGCATTGGCAATTTTTTGATAGTTTAGGAGACATTATTGTCATTAAAAGTTTGGAAAAAAATATTATAAATTGAGTTATAATTTAAGAAGAAAATGTGAAATTTTCCTTATATTTCTCGGTACATAAAATTCACTAGTTTTAATTATATTGTCACACACTTTTACCTTCAAGAGTAGGAATCGGCAGGAACTCATTTGAGCACAAATTCATTCAAAGAATGAGTCAAGTTTGAACGGAACTGTAAGCTTGCAGTGACTCGAGTCCAAAACACGTGAACAGTATGATATGATATGTAAGCAACTTACACTATGCCGCCGTGCGCCGGCTGCTGGTTTGATCAATGGCAACTTTGACGTTGCTGTGAAGGGCTCATTTGCAGTTGCTGTGCTTAGTGATGAGAGAGGTGCTGTTGTTGGAGCTGCCACGCTGAAGTTACATTGTCCTGATGCCCTTCAAGAAAGGCCCTCGTAGCTTTGCTGACCACTCGGCCATTTTTTTTTTTTTTTTAAATTAAAAGGATGGAAAAGGGGCTATTAGTATAATTTTTTCTCTTGGGCATAACCAACGGAGTTTCCACCCACCGTGAAATATTTGATTTGAGCCATAGCTACTGTCTAGGAAGACGAGTCCGTCACCATAGCTTTACTAAAGTGTAAGTTGATAAAACCCATTCTTAAATAGCATCTGGTTTGCGGACTATTACCGTAAGCAAATTCAACTCAACTGCCACCTTGGTCATGGTGGTCACTCGGCTTGCCGCTTGGGATGCAATTTTCTCTCCTTCGTGGGAGATGCTCTCCTAGTGGTGTTAGCCATTAGCAATCATTTCTTCTTGGAATTTTGCTAATTATATTTATGATATTAGTTTAGTTTTATATTACTTTTTAAATCTAAAAATTAAAAAATTAAAAAAGGAAGGACAGGGGTGACCGAACCACCCTATAGGGCCAAACGACCTATCTGAGGGCCACCCCTAGGCAAAATGGGGTGTTTCGGCAACCCCTGTTGTCCTTTTTATTTTATTTTATTATTATATTTAAATTTTAAAATTAAATTAAAAAAATTAATATTTTAATAATGTAAAACGGTACATTTTAATCAAGACTAATTGTTGTTAAAAAATTTTGACGGCAGAAATTTTATTGTCATTTCAATTGACCCATGGAGTAAATTGTCGAAAAAAAAAACTTAGGAATTTAAAAATTTTGGCATGCTTACCCAAGGTGTTTTGATATATATATATATATATATTTAGTTAAAAAAAGAGTTCAACCAGATAAAAGCAAGAATATATTCATTTTAAGAATTATAAACAAGCCTGAATCTTGGAGCGAATGAATTTCCTCTGCTCTTCAAATTGCATTGTCCCTGTAAAGATTACTTCATATGACAAGACAAAGGATTTGTAGGACGGTCAGTCGAAAGAGTTCTGTTTGAAATATACAGATTGGCAGGATCTGCTATTCAAGCAAGTGGGTCACTCACTGGCAGTGTAGTGGGAATACTTGTCTCCTCTGCCAGTGTTGAGTTACTCATAGATGTTGCTCGGATACTTGCCTCTGAAGCAATTGAATCTAGATCACTCACTGATGATGATCCAGGGGCTCCATTGTCTGAATCGGGTTTACTTGATTCCGACTGCAGGGAAGCACTCATTGGTCCCAGAGTGGATTCTGCCTGAAGTGGAGCACTCACTGATGCTGAGGTGGATTCCGACTGGAGTGGAGCATTCACTGCTGCTGATATGGACTCTGACTGGAGTGGAGCGCTCACTGGTGTGTTCGAGGGAGGTGCTTCTAATAGCAATTGCTTGTCTGATTCCTGTTGTGAACTCTGATTAGCAGGGGCTCGTTTTTTCTGAACAGAAATAGAAACAGAGAGAGATGTCATCCCAGGAGGAAGAATTTCAATGGGCGGTTTCTTCCCTGCTTCTCCCAAACTTGAAAGCTTGGGTTCCTCAAGGGAAGCCAGAAAGGCAGCTGCAGCATCTGTCTTTGTCGATGGAGCGTGCTCAACCTCCTTCTGCAGTATTTTGTTCCAAGCTTGAACCAAATTCTTCAACGTTGGTCTTCCATGGGCCTGGAGATATTTTCACAATGTCAGGCATATACGATTTAGACCAACAAGTAGAGGGAAAAAATCAAAGAGTTCATACATGTGCATGAAGCACAGCCTCGGCAAGCATCCCCGTATCCTGCCATGCCTTTTCCATAAGAGCATTGTCTCCCAAAACTGCAGCTGCAAATGCTGCTTCACGTCCCAAACCAACTGAGATCAGATTGTTTATCAAACCCTGCAGTACAATCATGACATCACTTTTAAAGTAAGAATACGGTAATAAAAAAGCTCATCATGAAGAGTAATATACTATTCATTCAACACCATTACTTTAGACATAACATTTGTGGCATTGATAGTCATTGAAAACAAAATATCTTCAGATGAATTGTAAAAACTGCAATATGACCGGTGGTCCAGTGGACATTACTCAATTACTATAAATCAGGTAACAACAAAATTTGAGCTGTCTTATGAGAGAAGAGCTGCGGATGTCACATGAACCCATCATCGTTTACATGGCAAAAGCAAGAAATTCACCAATGGGTGGAGGTGGAGCAAGAGACCCACATAAAGGTAGATACAAAATAATATCCTTAACTTAACTAAGATTTTTTTTTTTTTTCTTGATAGTTCTTTCATTATCCTCACAAAACACTAAAGATGCCACTTTTCAAACGACCTTGATGTTTCTGCTCTGATCCTTGATAAATCACTCATAAAGTAGGTTCTTCACCAACCTAGGCACAACCAAAGAAAGTCAAACAAAGATAAAAGAATATCCAAAGCTGCTGTCGTCCAATGTTTCCTTGTTGTATTATACACAATCAAGCCATATCCAAGAATCATTCCCATTTGTGCTTACTGCCTTTCTTGATGACATGAACCACTCAAGATTTTGATTAAAGCTGAAAGGATACCAAGCCATCATGGAGCAAGGACACCTAAGCTCCAGTATGGATCACTATGACGGATTTCTCATTTCAGAAACTGATCCCACACTTGGATTGATTCATCCTACCACGCATGATCCTGAATGTTTTTCCTAGCCTCAATATTAGATGAATTAAAGGAGATCACTTGTCTCAACACATTAGTATTCTCCATCCATCACAGGCAAAGAATTTTTGCAGGTTCCTTGCGCAATTTCTCCCACTTAAGATATTTATGAACCTGTAACTTTGCTTTATAACCTTGTAGGCCTATTTCTGACCTCAATTGGCACCCCCATTGTTCATTCAAATCACACAACTCATGCGGAGGCACAACCCCGTCAGAGATAAACAAAATAACAAAATGACTCTATTAACTGCGATTATGTAAGGATTTTTTTTTTTGATAAATAATATGCAAGTTTTATTAAAAGCGTAAGGCGCCCCTACATACACCGGAAGTATACAAGCGGAAGCACCTAACTAGAAATAAAAAAACGAACAAGAAAATCAGCATAAGTAATCAACAAAGGGGAGAGATATGCTGCAGTCCACAAATACAGGGTGTGTAAAAACAAGGATAAAATGTCTTTTGATGATCTCACCAAATCCTCGAAACTCTGATTATTTCTCTCCCTCCAAATAGTCCAAAACAGACATATAGACACCATTTGACACACCACCGCACTCCTTGTCCTACCACAAGGCCACCAACAGGCACACAAGTCAATGACTTGTCTCGGCATGACCCATGATAACCCCAAACAGCTAAAAAGAGCACTCCACAAAGCATGAGCAATCACAATGCAGAAGTAAGTGATCAATAGACTCCCCATCTCTTTTGCACATACATCATTTGTTTACAACTATAACCTGTCGTTTCCTTAAATTATCCATAGTAAGTATTTTCCCTATCGCCGCCAACACACAAGAAAGGCGCCCTTGAAGGAGCCTTAGTTTGCCACACACCCCTCCAACGAAACCCTCTATATTCCGAACAAGCCAGTAACTTGAAGTAAACCCTCCCCATAAAAAGTCTCGTTGTAATTTCTCAATGCGGTTGGCAACCTTTGCTGGAATAGTGAATAAGAACATATAATACGTGGGTATATTAGCTAGGGTACTCTTGATGAGAGTGGCCCTACCTCCCTTGGACAAGTGCATCATTTTCCGACTTGCCAACCTATGTTCAATCTTTTCAATGACTCTGTCCCAAATATGCGTAGCCTTATTTGCAGCCCCCAATGGAAGACCTAGATACTGAACCAATAGAGTGGAAACCCCACACCCTAAAATTCCTGCCAAACTTCCCGTGTGATCAATATTTCCCACCAGAATTAACTCAGATTTAGCCAAGTTAACCTTCATACCCGAAACTGCTTCAAATAATAATAATAGACTTCGTAAATAACCCATTTGAGCAGAGCTAGCTTGGCAGAAGAATAACGTATCATCGGCAAAAAGACGATGAGTGATGGTAGCATTACCTACTGTGAATTCTTCGATCAACCCTTCATTTATCGCAGTAGAAGTCATACGGCTCAAAGCCTCCATTATGAAGCCAAATAGCAGAGGCGAAAGAGAATCCCCTTGTCTCAACCCATGGGAGCTACTGAAAAAACCTTTTGGAGAGCCATTTACCAAAATTGAAAATCGCACAAAAGAGATACAATGAGCTATGCAAGAGCACCATTTTTCCCTGAAACCACATCTCTTTAGCGTATACAACAAAAAGTCCCAATTAGCGTGGTCATATGCTTTTTCCAAATCCATTTTACAAATGACACATGGCTCCTTTGATCTTAACATTCGCAATAAGGATCGAATCTAAAATTTGTCTCCCCTTAATGAATGCACTTTGCATTTTGGATATAATCTTCTCCAAAACCATCTTCAATCTATTTGCTAAAACCTTAGCAAGAATTTTATAAATCCCTCCCACAAGAATAATCAAACAAAAATCCTTAAGATCTATAGCACCTGGCATCTTCGGAATTAGTGAAATAAATGAAGCATTAAGGCTTTTCTCAAACTTACCTTCAGCGTGAAATTCACTAAAGACCTTCATGATGCCCAATCTCATGAAGGTCTCATTATGTAAGGATTTAATTAGTATAACCTTCACATCTATTCATGGAAGAACATACATGAACAAAGAAGAGGCTGGCAGCAACGGAAAGAGCAGAGACCCAGGAGCACGGTGGAGTGGCGTGTGTGAGGGTGGACCTTCCTGAAGTGAATAGGTTTGGTTTTGAAAAAACTAAATCCAAAGGAGGCTAGAGGATCTGGCATGGGCTGAACTGTGAAAAAAAGTGTAAAATGGAAAGGGAGAAGAGGAGAAGAGGGTAGAGGAAGAGACAACCTCTTTGGATAGATCGCCAAAGGCGATGGATAGAGCCTCAAAGCAGGCAGAGAGCTTCAAAGGGAAGGGAGGAGGTGGAAGAGGAGAGTAGAAAGGGAGGGGGGGGGGGGGGGGGGGGGGGGGGGGGGG
>CM017321.1:60153094-60187804 GCA_006937295.1 Carpinus fangiana
GGGGGGGGGGGTGGAGAGGAGGGAAGGAAAAGTTTCCCTCCTCCCATGGCAGCACTGGTGATAGTCTTCGGTGTCTTCAGAGAGAGAGAGAAAGTTAAATGTTGTTATCACTGGTGATAGTCTTCTTCGGTGTCTTCAGAGAGAGAGAGAAAGTTAAATGTTGTTATACTGGTAAAGAAAGAAATGCACCTAATGGGTCTCAACCACAACTCACCTTCTCCCTGTTTATATAATGGGAGGCAGTGCCATTTGAGTTAGAACTCATACGCAGTATGCAACATATAAATGTTACAATACTTTAGCATGCATCACCATGTAAAATAAAGCTCAATGACAAAATATGCAAGAGAAGCACAAGTGAACAAGACAGCATACACTCAGCCGTGTCAATTCTCCATGATTAGCAAGACGCAAAGCTAGTCCTCTTAACTCATGACCCTGTAAAGCTCCTTTTACAGAGCCTGCAGCTGCTAACCTCTTAAGAGCTTCACGAGCAATTTCACCTTGTGCAGTCGCATCTGCAGCATCAATAAGATCCAAAAATTCCTTTGCAAATTTCACTATTCCTTGAACAGCTTCCACGACATTTTCTTTCTTAGCTGTTAAACTGAGAATGTCATTCAAATCAAGCCCAGTAGAATCTTGTCCTATATCCCTGCTGTTGCTCATTGTAAGGAGGCACTGAAGAGCTCTTTTCAAATCATTGCTCTGCATGGACAGATCAAACTCCAACCTACAAAACATTAACTAAATTTATATATGCTTATAAAAAGAGAACTTTCCCTACGGATGTCAGTTTGAAACGCTTTTTAACAATTAAAGATAATAGGGGTGAATTACAGCCCCCCCAGACCAAAAAAAAGTAAAAGTAAGAAGATAATAGGGGTAAGACGCAAATCAAAACAAGGCAGCTTTTGCCACTCATCCTAAGTTATGAAAGGAATCCACTACTGATAAAATTTTTCCAGAAGCTACAGTGGAGAATAACCAAAAGTTATAAGGAATGGCATATAAAGTTAACAATAAAAAAGCGCAAAGTGGATTCACCCACTATAGCAATTTTCAATGAGAATCCGTGGATCGTAACACAAGATATATGGTCTTTCTGCACTTAAAAATGGTGCATAGCCAGTCTAGAACCAATGAGCTTTATGTTTTTATCAGGATACATAAGTGTCCAACACATGTACAAGGTGCCTAACACATCAACCATATTTAGAGATACATGTATGCGGTGCATAACCGTTAACACAAGCGGTCGTGGTTCACGGTTATTGCCTCTAATCACAACTGCCTTAGGTGATTATTGAATTTTCGTAACTGCAACCGCTCCACAATAGGCGGTTAGTAGTTTTAAAATAACCGCCAGTTAGCAATTATTGAAACTTATAACCGTACCACATAACCGCTTTTTAGAAATGGGCCTTTTACGCCTATTTTGATGTTTAGGGCCTTTCTTGAGCCTCGTTTTAGGGCTTGTTTTAGATTGTTTTGGGATTTTTTCTTAAAAAAAATAATTAGAAGGCTTCAAAATGTAACCAAGTTCAAGAATATTATTAATAATATTTTGAATAAAGATCAATTTCATTAAACTCCAAAACAAAAACATTATATCAAACAAACCAAAATGACGTTGTTTTGTATATGATTATTATTATTTTTATACATAATATATATAAGAGCATTCACAGCAACCTCTTCAAATTTTACTCTCCAAAATAACCAAAAATACACTTTTAGTTATTTTAACAACTCACCTTTTTAGAGCACCCATTTCAGCCTCACTACTTTAACAATTTACTTTCACTATTTCATTTAAATATTATTTTTCAAAGATTTGTTTATTTTTTCTCTAACTTTTATATTTTTGAATGTTTATATTTTTCTAATGGTTTATTTTAAGAATATTTGTCTTATTCTAACAGTAATATTTTTTAAAATTTATAATTTTTCCAACGGTCATATTTTTTAATTTGTGTCTTATCCTAGTGGTCATATTTTCAAAAATTTTGAAGCCAAATGCTGAGAGAAAAAAAAAAATGCTGAGAGAGAAAAAAAAGGGGGTGGGGGAAGAGTTGCGGAAAGAAAGAGAAAAAAGAAAAGAAAAGGGAGAGAGAAATGAAAAGTAAAAAGGAAGAGAGAAAATATATTTGTTTAATGAATAGATGAGTGAATAGTAAATTTTATATTTGAAGATTTACTGTTCATCTTGTTATTTTTTTAGTTATTTTGAAGAGGTTGAAAAGTGGCATTTTAAGCCCTTTTGGTTAAATTGTCTCTTCAAAATAACCAAAAAATGGCTTTGAAGAGGCTGCAGTAAATGCTCTGAGGGTAAGCGGTTATTATTACTCTTCGCAAATCCAACATACCCTTGGCTGGGATGGGTAGGCCCGCCACTTCACTTTCAGTTAGGCCCGGGCCAAGTCAGTGGGGGGACCCTATTGGGCTCCTAACTGCCTCCGCTTTCCCTAAAACCACTTAATAGCCCTGCCCTAGGTTGTTAGCGGTTTTTTCCAACCGCCTACAAAAGCGGTTATGCGGTTAGCAGTTATCGGTTATTAGTTACTATTATATGGTTAATAACTACCAACTTGTACGCCCCAATATTATAGGTATCTTTTTTCAAACATTGATAAAGTGTGCTTGATATTGACAGAAATGTTGTTCCACAATTTGAAGTAACATAAGAAACAATAGACAATGTGATCTAAATCAGTAGGAGAATAAAATTTTGTGGCACACCTCTTAGATATTCCAGGCAAGTGAAGTGCTTCAGTAGCATATCCCATCCCTAGCATAAATTGTGCTAAATCATCATGATGCTCTCTGCCAAGCTTACTTGCCCTGCTCAAGTTCATTCATAGTGTAGGTATATTTATAGTGACATATATAGAACAACAGAGAGAGGATAATTGTAATAACAACAACAATGGAAACAATATGACCATAGCAATAATAACAATACCATTTCACTGCACTAACAGCATCTCCATAGGCAGCAAGACACCGGCAGCGAATACCTGGATGGCTAAGGGATAAGGCATGTGCACACATGTACCTAACAAAGCAAACTCACATGTCATATATATATATATATATATATACCATTCTCGTCTCCATAAATAAACCGTACAGAGATCACTGCATAAATGTGGCATGACTCTGATAACTTAGAAAATTAAAAGGTCCTTTACAGACCGCTTGTCCCCCTCTTTCTTTATAAATAAAAGAAAACATCAAAACTCAAAAATTCTTATGTGAGTAAGAATTGGTGGTTGCTGTCACAGAACAGAATGAAGAATAAATGTTTGTCTAGTTGACAAACTCCCCGTTAAGGGAGAATTGTCAGAGAACTGGTCTAGCAACTGGAAACGATGTAGTTGTTTTTCTAGCCTAGGCCATATGGCTAAAAAAGTATCGCACTTGTAAATGGAATCATACACACAGTTGTTGAATGAAACAACTTCTATAACTATGTAGAAAAGCAAAACTAGAAACTCCTATGGTGCATTCACTCTAGCAACAAGCATTGACATACAAAAACGTGCAAGTAATTATGTATCCCTGCAACATAATAATGACATTGGATGCATGGATTAAGAGAGAGGCAAGAGATAGTAGGCAATTGAGTTTGAGAATTCGCAATAAAGTTTGTTAAGTCCAGCCACGTAAATCTTGGTGTCATGTACAATTGGCTTATTTTATTATGTTCTTTTTTGTTTCTTTGCAATTCAAAAAATTATTTGTCATAACAAGGGCCAGACTATTTGTGAAAATTCTGTTTTTTAACGGCATGGAGCTTGAAGACTCGCACACTAGATCTCGGGAGAAGGCCAAGAAACCAAAACCAAAACCACAAGATGATGCATAATAAACTATTCTTATTTAGTAATATCTTATTCATGATATTTTAACCTCCACAGATATTTTAGTAATGTCTTATTCATGTCCATTAACATTAGAAAGTTGCCAGTTTGCTATATTTTTAGTAGTCAATGGCAATTCCATAACATCAAGAGCTTTGGACACGGGCTGTAACCCACATGTCTTACTTTGGGTCAAGTTTTGTTATTTAGTCCTTATGGTGGTATTTAGTATCAGATTCAATGAAAATTGTTCAAAGCATCATATATTGAGTTCAATTTCATAAATTCATGCATGGGACTATGCTGAACCAGGGAAAGTGCTAGCCACATCTAAACAATCAGTCCAAAAGGACTAGTCAAGATGTAATTGAAACTCTATAAAATCACTTATAAAGCTCATGGGAGGCTATCACCCATGAGCTTCTTATAATCCACCCGTTCTATGTTAGACAATTTATCTTTTGAAAATGAGACTAACTTTCTGAAGTGTCACACACCTATGGTACTAGGGTATTGTTTTACTAGATGAAATCAAAAATAGGGTATGAAATATGCTTGTATTATATACTTGCCAAGGAAATGGAAACCAACTTATATGCGATGAATATACATCATATAAATCTCTAACTAACAGGACCTCAGGATCCTGGGTTTGATATTGAAACATTAAAATTGTTTTAGTTATAAAAAAAGAAGAAGAAGATATTCAAACATTGAGAGGGGGGGTAATTACCTATCAATTAGCCAGAGAACTCCATCTCTGACACCCACCACAACCAGAGGTCCAACTGGTCGTTTCTGCTCTGTCGGAAAACGAGTAACGGCCACAGATACCCCTCCACCACCAACAGCTATCTCATTAACCTTTCTGTCTTCCATTTCCTTTGGTATTGCTGAATCATCCCCATCAACTTTAGATTGTTTTGGCAAAGTTAAGAAAGGCGGAACAGAAGGAGCATGCTGAAAAGAAGCTAATCGCACCACCTGAAAATGGGAGAATAGTTTTGACTAAGAGCAAAAAAAGAAAAAACAGAGTTCTATTGTCACATTTAAACACATAAGACTTTCAGACCAGTCACCTAAGTTCAAGATACCTGAGGTCAAAAAAATAAAAAAGATAACAATAAGAGATGGACTTGCTTGATTCGGGCAGGGATTAAACTATGAATGAACAAGTAATGTGACTAAATGGATCTTTGGCCAATTATAATCTACAGTTCATTATAACTTTACAGAAACCAAAGGCTGCTGAATCTCCAAAATATTCAATATACCCGTGGTCATACATTCTTGAGTCCTCCCACTTCAACTACAGGTTTGGTTTAGAATTTCTATTTCCTATTTAGTAAAACTTAAAATCCAAAAGCAAGTCTCCAGAAACACAGAAGAAATATCCAAGGTATTTTGCTAGCATATTTAGAGCTAAGCAAAGGTGCCCAATCCTTCTAGGAAACTGAAAGGAAAAATAATAGTTTCCATCTACTTCAATCAATAGTCCGCAAACTACATAAACAGAAAAATAAAAGGATAAGAATTTCTCAACCTGTAGCATTGGGGGCCTCAAAGATACTCTTTCTTGTGTAACAGATTGGGGACCCTCCACAGTGATTAGTGCTAACTGTCCATGTTCAGCAATGGCTCTTGCTTGTACCTCTTTCAGTTTCATCTCCTCTTTTGTTTTTCTTGTTTCTATGTCAATAGGCGCTACTCCAGCATCTGCAAAAACACATCTGGAAAGCAAAGCACAGCCATTAGATAGAGAATAGTTACTTATCCATTTTCATCTCCTGTGGTTAGTGTTCATCAGCAGTAGTAGAGGTGGTGGTGACAAATGACTGATGAATATCAGTACAATGTAGTGAAAAAGCTATGATGTTGCTACTGCTCCAATATTTTTTTTTATATTTTCTTTCCTGTTCCTGTGGTTAAAAGCAAGAAGATCCATTTAAAAACCAAAAAAAGGAAAAGAAGGGAAAACATAAATGTATAGAATTTCTCTGAAAGGAATAAGAAAATAAAGAGGGAAAACAGAAAAAGAGACAAAATACTCTACTAAGAAGCCTATCATGATGTGAACCCTTAGTGGCAAACTATGGAAAAGTACCGTGCTTCAAATCCTCAAGGACACAGTGCAAGGAGGGGGTAATAAGAGTTAAGCAATGTTAATGAAAACAAAGACACCGAAACATGTCTTTTTTTCAGTAAACGATAATGAAAACAAATATCAAAGCATGCCTTTTATAGGTTACAATTTTTAATTCTACAATCACTAGAAATCTTTTTTTTTTATTTTATAGGTAATATCAATTCATAAATAAGCGCAAAGAGGTGCAACCCAAGTACACAAGACGTATACAATAGGGCTCAAGTATACAAAAGCTTTTAAGCTGAGAATAATGCACATAAATCTAAGAATTCAGCAAGCGTTAATGCTTGCGATGAATGCCACATTACTCTCCACGAGTAAAGTGTTTGGAGTACCGTTTTCTTCAACTCGATGAGTTCAAGTTCACGGACCGCAAAGCTCTGTACATTCCTTTCTCTCCATAGACACCACATAACACAAAAAGGAACCATTCTCCAAATTTACAAAACTGTACGGTTACCCCTTCATCCCCTCCAACTTCCCAAACAGTCCTTCATCCTACCCGGCATCACCCACGTAGCACCAAACAATTGAAATATCACCCTCCATACCTCCATAGCAACCTCACAATGCAATAATAAGTGATCAATTGATTCTCCATTGTGCTTACACATACAACAACACTTCATCACTATAATATTATTCTTACGTAAATTGTCCTATGTTAATATTTTCTCCAAAAAAATTTGGACCATTTCTCAATTTATGCGTGTCATCCTTGCGCAGGGACCATGCTAATCTTCTCTGTATCTTAAATAAGGACCTGTAATCATCAGAGAAGCTTTATACAATATTCTGGATAGGCCACAGCTCACACTAGGACAACTCCCTAGGGACAACTCACCATGTTTCTAGAATAGGGACACATCATATTGTTCAGAAAGAAAATATATCAAAAGACTAAAAAGAAAACCCCAGCCTCTATGTTTTCTGTCCAATCTCGTTCAAACAGTAATGCATGTCCATTCAAACTTTTTTCCACTCAATTCTAGCTGCATGACTTGTGCAAATGACCCCCTTTAGTGTCCTACATCACTCGAACATCCATCCATATAATCAGAAACACCAAAACACAAATATTAAAATACTTTTATAACCAGAAATAAAGAGATTGTAAAAAGAAAGATAAATCCAATTAATTTGATTAATTATGGTCAAACACAAAACCGACAGAGACTATATACATGTAGGGATTGTTATGGACAATCGATTGCTCTTTTGGAAAAGGGTCATTTAAATACAATGTCAATACACAGAATTTAGTCGTTTAAATACAATGCCAAGAAGTCTCAATAAATAAATTTATATTTTTTTATTTATTTATTGCAGAAACCCCTTTTATGAAACAGAAATGTGGACTATATACCCCTTTTTAGTATTCAAGTCCCGACAAGAGTAAAGCTGACATAAAAATGAACCTAGTCATGATGCTTTTTCATCTTTCCATATTTCTGCAATTATAATTATAATTAATGCTGGAGTTATACCGGATCAAACGCAAAAAAAAAAAAAAAAAAAAACAAAAATCACCACACTGTTAAAGAAACCAAGAAGCTAGGACATACATAAATTGTGGATCAGAAACAATATCTTACTCAATGGTAGTAGGCGTAGCCACAAAGAGCTGTCTTCGATGCCAAACAGCACTGGTAGCATAGGGAATTGCGACGTCTCCCAGGTATCTATATTGGGGGCGCAAAGAAGATATGACAATGTATTGCTGATATGCAAAAGCACAATATTCAACAGTTTGGTCCCATGCAGTCCACTCTGGCTGTGGCAGAAGACCACCCACAGGTTGAAAAGTCTCCCAACTGCAAACATAAGATTAGTTAAACACAAAATAAATGTCTGATAATGCATAGTTTATCAGATACTTTTTATGAATGTCAACCAAGTATCATAAGTAAATAGCTCCCTGTTATTTAACAGAAAATAAGAGCTTTGTTTTTGGCTTGTCTAGATAGACGTAGACAAAAGAGAGATTTTTCGTCATTGTGGATCACTTAGACACATGCAATAATTTGCAGGAATAGCGTATACTATAGTAATATACATTAATACACAATATGCACAAGAGGCAGTTGCTTCTTAATCATAAATACTTGCACAAATAGCTACATTAGATAGAAATTGTCTTATTGTGATTTACAAACATAAAATAAAATAAAAATCAAATCCTCTAAAGATTATATTCGACCATACATAAAAACTAATATATGCATTATATAGTAGTAAACATCATTTGGCAATCTACATACAAAAATAATTTGATCTGGTCTTGGAAGCTGAGAGATGTGAAAATATACAGAGAGATTTGAGTGCAGCAGAAGATGGGGAGGATACAGTGAATGGGGGTTAGAGGGGCCTGACAACTAGAGGTTATTCTCGTAGCCTCGATCTATATGACTTAATGGGAAAATGATGTTATTGGGCTAACATGATAGAATATTTATTGCCCTTCCAAACATAACAACTCAACAAAAAAAAAAATATCACCGAGGTTTCTATGTCGAAAAAAATGAAATCATAACAACTTCCATCTTAATAGAATAACAAAAATCAAAATCATTAGAAACATTTATTTCGACCAAACACATCAGCTACAACAACTAACTTGAAGGAAAATTGAAAACTAAAAGCAATTGAATAAATCAGGTCATAATAATCTTCTAAACTACAGCTTTGAGAGATCAGTCTGGATGTACTTTATCAATCAAGCTCTCTAATATTCAATAACTTCATAAAGACCAAAGAGCATAAACGGTAATGGATAAAAACCAATATTGGTGTCCATCATTCACAGATGTGAAGCTAATAACAAATTAGTAAGTGAAATAGCTATTGTTCTCACCTGTAGAGTTGAAAATTTGCTGCTGCCTCAGCTGGTGATTTATGAGAAGAAAATCCATCATCGAAAGTAGTAAAAGAAGAAGGACCACTACTTCCAAATCCTGATAAGGGCATTGACTGAATTGTTGAAATAGCTGTTGCAGCAACAGCACTGATTCTTCTAGATGTTCGATAGGCAACACCAAGTAGTGCCCCCCCATGCAAGCCAATGACCTACAAAAAGATCATTTTTGAGTTACACAGGAACCCTTACAACAAAAGAAAGCTGAAAAACACATCCTATGTACAAAAATTCTGAGGGAGAAACTTCAAAGAGAAACCTATATAAAAAGTTAACATATATAGCAAAAGATGTTGGGAGATTAAAGCGATATGGAGTTTATACCAAGAGCACATTAATATACATAATTGAATACAACTCTAACCCAAAAGCCTAAGCTAATGGGCTAAGGTCCACTTAGGTATATTAAGCACTCTCTTCTTTTATATTTTCTCAATGTGGGACACAACACTCACAAGTGCACTCACAACAAAAGA
Organism: Carpinus fangiana; assembly: GCA_006937295.1. Lineage (NCBI taxonomy): Eukaryota > Viridiplantae > Streptophyta > Magnoliopsida > Fagales > Betulaceae > Carpinus > Carpinus fangiana. The sequence continues at coordinate 60,162,497 of CM017321.1, forward strand.
CACATGTTCTTTTCACTGTTTAAGAACATGAAATTTGAAATTAGTCCATCCCAAAACAACTGTCTTGTTTCCAATTGCATGGGTTTGAACTAAGAAGAATTACCACAATCTTCCTAAATGCCCTGAACCCTTTTAAAGATGGGCAAATTTTAATGAGTATCTTTCTTTTTTCTTTTCCAAATATAAAGTTTAACATAGGAAACAAAATCAAATCCTAGAATAATATCAAATCATATCAGCCACATATCTTCAACACTTCCCTACAAGCTGAGGCAAAGATATCTCACATGTCTAGTTTGCACAAGGTTGAATGAAGAACACTATTGGATACTCATTTTGTTAAAATAACTGCAAATTGTACCCCTATCTTCACATAAGATGTACAAATCAACCCCACACACAATTTTTCCTTTATAAAATGTTTATCAATTTCAATGGGTTTAGTTCGATCATGCTGAACTGGATTACGAGCGATATTAATTGCGGCCTCATCGGTTTAGTATAGAGCATAAGCTCCTTACAACCATATCCAAGTTTTATTAGTAGAATCTTCAACCATAATAACTCACATATCCATGGGCAATGGCTCGAGAATTCAGCTTTTGCACTAGATCTAGCAACCACTAGCTTTTTTATTGTATACTTCTTGTGTGTTAGGGTTGTGGCCCTTTGCGCTTTGAATGAATATACATTACTTATGAAAACAAAGATCTAGCAACCACTAAACGTTTCTTACTATGCTAGGTAACTACATTGCCTACCACAAGAGTGCAGTATTTCGAAGTAGATCTTTGATTTGATACTGACCTAGTCCAATCTGCATCTGTATAACCTTGTACTTTTACATGATTATGTTAGGCAAAGAATAATCCCTTCCCTGGTGTGTGACAAGTATATTAATTGCGAACCAACCGTTGGTACTGGCCTTTATCCACCGGAGGGCTTTCATCACTTTTTATCCTACTCTATTGGAATGTCAACGGCCTTACAACTGAGCATTCATGTTTCCTTGAGTAGATCAAGAACATATTTTCGCTGGAAGATGAAGATACCATGATTCAATCTTGCAACTTCAATGCCCAAAAAATAATTTAAATGGCTTAAATCTTTTTTCTCAGAAGTCAACAACATGTCGTTTGGAACAACTCGATACGACTTGTCATTCTTCATTCAACCTTAGACATGGCGTTTTCTCACTTCCAGAACCACTGGTGCAACTGCCAAAAAACATGTCGAAGCCACTGAAACTTTTTTTTTTTTGTCAACAAACACCTAGAACCAGCCAAATAACCAAGTAAACTCTATCTAGACCGATTGATTCAATCAAAACAACCCAAATCGCATGTCATACCTGTGGACCTCCTCCACCATTCCTGGTGCACAGAGCTGCCAGAAAAACTTCACGGACACATTAGAACACCGTGATTCTCCCAAAAACACCTCAAATGTTGCACCAATCCTTCTTACTCACATAAAATTCCCCTTGGCACAACCTGGGCCAATAAAAAATGAGAAGTTTTGATTTGGCACAGGTTTGTTGTTGACGTTGGTGGCACATAATCACTCGAAACACCTCAGGCATTCTAGAAGAATCTCTAACATGGGTCTTCTATGGCCACCAGCACAGACTAAACTTGAGTCTGCCGACACAGCCATGAAACCAACAGACAACCCAAAGCAGCAAAAAACAAACACACTCGCTCTGGCACCGAGATGAAAGATAAGGAAGAATTCTTATTGTTTATCCATTATTCAATGATACATCTACACTTGTTTATATAGAGAAGCAACACACCCTAATGTGAAATTACAATAAATGAGAAAATGTATGGAAAGAAAATCAAGTATGGAAATCAAATCCTCAATAAAATTAAATTATGTCAGCCACATATCTTCAACAATTACTTAACATGATGCAATTGTCTTAAGTGTATCAAATGTCCAATTAAATAATGGAAAATAGATCTTACACAATAAGAAAATATACTAGACCTCTCCCATGACCCACTAGATAAGCATTGGATATTGTGGATATATCCAAAACTACTAAGTTAATATTTTATAAAAGGAAAATAGATCCTCCATGTCTCCGGTGAAGTCTCAGTGTAGGCGGGGGGGTGTTGGGCCTAAAATTGATTATTCCTTTCCCCCTGAAGTACATTAGGGGGTTGTGCTGCTGGGTGTTTTGTTTTGCTGCAGGGTGTTTTTTGCTCGGGTATTTGTTGTTGATTGTTAGGGCTTAAGGTTTAGGGTATTTGTCGGGGTGTTATTTTTGGGTGTGCGGTTGGGTTTCCTATGTATGCGTCGAGGCGTTCCGCACTTTTCCTATGTGCTTAGAGCGCTTTCCGCTTTTTGATATATACAACATTACTTATAAAAAAAAAATATATATATTTTATAAAAGGCAATCATCACCTTACCATGAAAAGTTCAAAATGTCGGAAGGGGGAAAACCTAAAACATTCTGAAACACAGACGCACAAATAATAATTGATTGAAAAGCTAAAAATTGCAAAAGAGACCTACCGGTTCACTGCGACCACCTATAGACCTCATTAATATATTTGATGTCCCATCATCCAACAAGATACGGACTTGGACAGAGGCTGCAGCAGCAGCAGAAGAAGCTGCTGCTGCAGCTTGCGCTGCAGCTGCAGCAGCTTCTTTTGCTTTTCTTGATGAACCACCCTTAGGAATTATGGGAATTCTAGGAGGCAATGCAGATTCCAATATAGCAAATCTGTCACGACATGTATCCCAAGCAAGAAGCCTTGCACTGCCTGAATCAACAATTGACCAGTCACTAACCTTGTAGATAGAGAAGTAAGGAATATCCGGCCATACAATTGCAAGATACCTGCAACCAAATTGTGCGGTAAGAAAGCAGCTATAATACTATGAGATTACACCACCTCCACATCAATAGATCTGGGAAAAAGAAAAAAAAAAAGGCAATGCAACACTGACAAATCCCAACTGACATTTCTAATGCAGAGAATGAGACATATATAGAGACATGGTTTTTTAGTAAGTAAACGAAGTCTCATTAAAAGCGCAAAAGGCGGAACCCAAGTACCTGAGGAGTATACAAGAAAAATACCGAAGTAGAAAAAGAAAACAAGTTGAGAAAGTCATGAAATCAAAACAAATTAAAATCTAAAGCAGCTATCTAGTGGTAAAGAGTATCCAAGAAGAAAAGACTTTAGTTCTACCACCGTCCTCTCGCAATTTTGAAAACATCTTTTTTTTTTTTTTTTCCTCCAAAGACACCACAAAAGGCAGGAACTCCCACACAGCTACACATTGAAGACCACCTCCCAACCCTTTCCACAAGCTAAAAGGTCTACTACTCTTCTAGGCATAACCCAAGACAATTGAAGATAGCACTAGCGATCTCAAAATGGAGAAGATGATCCACAATGTCCTCACTTCATTTGCACACACAACACCATTCAACCACAATGACATATCGTTTCCTGAGGTTGTCCATGGTTAGGATTTTCCCTAAGGCAGCTGTCCAAGCCAAAAATGCTGCTCTCAAGGGGAACATTATGCCGCCAAATACTCACCAAAGGGAAAGGGGGCACTCTCATGAGGTACAAGGATGATATAGAAAGACCTTACATCAAACATCCCTCTCTTGGAAGGGACTCAACGTTACTTGTCTTCACTTCCATGTCTCAACCTATGAGAATACAATAAATTAAAAAAAACAAAGTAAAGACATTCACTTCCTAGTCATGAGTTGATCTAACAAAGCTTATATTTTACTGGTGAGAACCACTAGATAACTCTAAGTACTCTGCTATTGAAGCATCCTTTCATGAGCAATACTATAGAAAACCGAAAAAGATTTGTTAAGTCCATGATCTCCGCACCCCAAGTCATGCCAAAATCTTAGAACTATCACCCATCTCAAACCTGGTATGACCATAAAACTCTCCCACCCCCTCCTGATATTTTTTCCATAACCTTACCCCATTCCATAACCCCACCTCATAAAACCCATGAACCTCATTAGAATACCACTCCCCCACGAGCTATCATGCTTAGTGTCAACTACAATTCTCCATAAGGCCTCTCTCTCATGCACAAAGCACCCAAGCCACTTCCCCAAAATGGCACGGTTAAACAAAAGCAAGCTTCGAACCCCCAACCCCATGTGAAATTTGAGCTCATCACCTAGCCCAACCCACAAGAAATCTTATGGTAGCTTTTCTATGCGATTGGCAACACAATAGAAAGGGGAAAGAGAAACATAAAATACGTAGGCAAATTGGAGAGGGTACTCTTGATTAAAGTAATCCTTCCAACTTTAGACAAGTACACCACTTTCCAATTTGCCAAATGATGCTCAATCTTCTCAATAACAACATCCCAAATAGACATGGCCTTAAAAGGAGCTCCCAACAGAAGGCCAAGATACTTCAAAGGGAAAGAAGACACCCCACAACCTAGAATATTGGCCAACCCAACAACATTATGGACATCACCCACGAGAACCAAATCTGACTTGGCCAGATTAACTTTTCTTTTTGTTGGCCAGATTAACTTTCAAACTGCATACAACTTAAAAGCATAAGTGCAAGGCATGCAGATAATGGATGTGATTTGGGTTAGCTCCGCAAAAAATCAAAGTATCTGCAAACAGAAGATGAGAGATATGAAGCATATCATAGTTCCTAGACCCCACAGAAAAGCTTGAAAGAAAGCCCCCACCTACAGTAGCAAAAGTCATTTTAGTAAGAGCCTTCATAACAATGACAAAGGGCAAAGAAGAGGATTTCCCTGTCTCAGACCACATGAGCTACTAAAGAAACCGGAAGGAGTAGCATTCACCAAGACGGAAAAACACATTGAAGAAATAAAATGTGCTATCCAATTACGTCATTTCTCCCCAAAACCACATTTCCTCAACAAGTACAAAAGAAACTCTCAGTTAACATGATCGTAGGCATTCTCAATATCCAATTTGCAAAGCACACCGGGAACACCATATCTAATCTCGCTATCCAAGCATTTATTAGCTATACGGATGAAGTATAGAGACATGGTTAATAAAATATAGTTACTCTGGCTGCTAAAATTATAAAAAGAAAGCTTAATAATCTCGCTATCCAAGCATTTATTAGCTATATGGATGAAGTATAGAGACATGATTAATAAAATATAATTACTCTGGCTGCTAAAATTATAAAAAGAAAGCCTAATCCCCTCCCCCCAACCTAAAAAGAAAAACACTACAAAGTGGAAACAATGAAATAATGAGCTAGTTCAATGCAATTGCAAATATGTGTCCAATATCATGTCCTAGATAGCTTCAGAATTGACACATTTGAAAACCAACATCAACAAAGTTAAAGCAGAATTCAGAAGCAACTTACTTCCCCGAGCTGCTTACAGAAAGAACTGAATATGAATCATGTGGAACGGGAGTGCTAATGTGCTTTTTAACCTGCTTGACAGGTAATGGTTCAAACAAGTCTCCCTTAAACCTTCCTGTTTCTGATAAGGAGCTATTATTTCCAAGAGATGGATTTGCTGTGTTGGACAACTGAAAATTTAGTAGCTTTAATTCTCTTTCAACTACATACACAGCAGAATGCTCCCGGCTTCCTGCTGGTGTTGGCAGGGAAGCTACAGCTGGAAGAGATCTGGCATCAAACTCACTGATAATAACACCAATATTGGTTCCAGTAGCAACAAGGTGTGGCTGCAAAGGATGTGCCACCATACAATATACCTGCAGACAACTGATAAATTGTCAACACTGCCATATTCAAGAACGAACAAATTATTTCAAATTGCACATAACAAAGGTGAAGTCCAGCAATGTTGAGAAGCCAGACAGAAGAAAATAAATTGTAATAATGTTTGATCTTGTTATCTGGTAAGAAGTATATGGTCCATATTTCATGTTTTTAAAAGATTTGTTTTTTTTTTTTATAAATTGTTTTTAAAAGATTTGTTTGTCAAATTTGTGAAGAAAATTACTCTATCCCACAATAGATAGGATTTTGTAAATAGCACGTATTTTAATGAGTTAAAATAAACATAGCATACGAAAAATGCCTAAGATCAAGGGACGGACACAGTTAATACTAAACACACATGGGTCGCCTTAAAGTGTCTTATGAAGATAGTTAGGCTATTCTATTTTATTAAAATGCATTCAATTTGTAAAATCTCATCTAGTATGGGACACAGAGAGTAAAATTTAATTAAAAGCAAGTCTTGCAAAGTAAGTCAGGGGATAAGGCTGGGCCAAGGGTTTTTTTGAAGCTTCTTTTATGGTTCCAATTGAATTATTTCATAAAAATTTGTAAGGAGCATTCATATGTGACCTGTTCTTAAAATGAATGGATTGGGATCATGCCTCAACGAGTGGTGGATCTCTTGGCTTTTTGGAGAGTGCAATTTGGTAGACATCATAGCATAGTAGTGTGGAAGACGATTCAATCTGGCTTAACGTGGTGTATTTGGAGAAAAAGCATCAATCAAAGTTTTGAAAATTGTAAGAGGATGGAGGCAAAATTAAAGGCCTTTGTCTTCAAAACCCTTTACTACTGGATGGCTGCCTATAATTGTTTTCATATTTCTAGTGTCCATGATTTCCTTGATCTTGTAAGTTTTTCCTAATAGGTGTCTCTCTTGTACACTTCCTGTGCATTTGGGGTTAGGACCCTTTGTGTTTTAATGAAATTCAATTACGTTAAAAAAAAAAAAAAAAAAAAAAAAAAAAAAAGAGAGAGAGAAAAAGAAAAGAAAGAGTGGATTGATTCTCTCCAAATTGCTTGAACAATTAAGAACAATAGCCATGGATTATTCATGGATTATTCATGATGGTAAAGGGAAACAAAGTGAAATAATGGACATGTAATTTTGGACACACTATTTACTCTCAACTCTAGAATTGGATCATTTTAAAAGATATGCATCATGGTATTGTCAATGTGGTCTAGGGTTCACCAGGGAAGATTCCTAGCCAATAAATGGGACCAATATTGTTCATATGTCCTTTTGTTACTCTGTTTTGAGTGTAATTTTATCCTTCAATAACTTCATCAGAGTCAAGGGTCTGCCAAATGAAATGAATTAACTTTGAGGAACATCTCAGCTATAAAGGTGGTGGAACATGTCAGCAAACAGAAGCCCAGATGTGGAAAGCAGACTAGCAATATCCACAACCTTTTTCTTCCCAACTACAGCTCCAACTTGATGTAGGAGCAGTAACATAAAGTACTGTTACAGCATAATGATTGTTACAGTGCTAGTCATGCTATTCAAGCTAGGGTTTCTAAGTACTTATGTCTTGATTTTCTTTCAATTCTGCATAAAGCACCATGTATGAATATTGTTTTCCAGAAAACATGTTTTTTTTTTGATAAATAATCAAATATCATTAAACCCCATAAATGATCACATGGTATACAGAAGCCCAGATGTGGAAAGCAGACGACTGAGGGTCATAGTCCTAGCAATATCCACAAACTTTTTCTTCTCAACTACAAGCTCCACTTGATGTAGAAGCAGTAACATAAAGTACTGTTACAGCATAATCATTGTTACAGTGCTAGTCATGCTATTCAAGCTAAGGTTTCTAAGTACTTATGTCTTGATTTTCTTTCAGTTCTGCATAAAGCACCATGTATGAATATTGTTTTCCAGAAAACATGTTTTTTCTTTCTTTTTTTTTTTTTGATAAATAATCAAATATCATTTTTTTTTTTGATAAGTAATCAAATATCATTAAACCCCAGAAATGATCACATGGTATACCATCAACTAGGAAAAAGATCTTCTAGATAAGGACAACAAAATGTGTATCTTATGTATAGTAGTAAACCCCATAAATGGTACTGATTTATAAATGATGGTACATTTATCATTCAAGAATAATTACAAACAAGCATAAAATGGAAGCATAAGCCGGTGATAGAAAATAAGTGAATTTACACAACTTGGTGTGAAATAACCAACCTTAGGATAGAAGAGGAAGTTTCAACAGCAAGAGTAGAACAGAGAATCTACTCCCAGAGGTCGTAACTCTCAGGTTTCAAGAAAATTTAAAAACCCACAATGGCCGTTGTCTGTGTAATACAAGAATTAAAGCTACAAAGGAATTTTCTGTAGGGAACACACTTGTAATGGTCTTGAGTTGAATTTTCCATAAAGTCCGTGTTCTTATCCGTATGACAAAGGTAAAACTGTTACACAGCATCCATTGTGATTCCTTTCTAGATTTAATTGCTATAATAATTTACTGAAGGCCACCCTGTAAATCTCCTTTGTAATCTATTTCTTCAATAAAAAATGAATACTTCCCTATCAGTTTTGATAAGGTGCAGTCTTATTATACTTTATCCCATATTATAGATAGATAGATAGATAGGGCCTCATTCATTTTCAATGCTTTGAATAAAGTATTTATAAATACAAACCATCCAAATGGATCTATATAATATATAGGCTAGAACAGTTCAAATTTACTTGAGTTGGTGAATCAAAATGATAAATATCTTTATATATATATATACAGTTTAAAAACTACATTGTTTTCGTTTTTCTAATTTCTTACAATTTCTTGATATGTGTACTTCTTAATTGGGTGTTTCTCTCGTATACTTCCCGAGTACTTGGGATGCGCCCTCTCGCGCTTCTTTATGAGATTGGATTACTTATAAAAAAATTGCATTTATTTTTTAACTAAAACTTCTAATTTATAATTTTTACTTCATTATCTTTTATATAAGATAATCTCAGGTTCAGTGAGACTGGCTTCTAACATGAGCACGTTTTCCTCCAATGATTCCTCAAAAACTGATCGAGGCTTTCTTAAGGAATTAAACCAGGAATAAGCCCTCTAGTTAAAGTTATACAAGCAAATGCCCAAGAAAAAGATGCTTACCCTAAGTTTCTTGTTAGGTGCAAGTACTTGTGGAGGGACTAGTGAGGAAAGTTCGCACAATGGCCTCGTGAGGGCTGAATAAGTGGGGTGTTCAATGGCCCTGCCAAAAGTCCAAAAAAATAGCTCTGATAAATAATTAAAGCAGAAAAAGGCATGTAGTCTTTAGATCATAATTCTTTTGGATCGCTGTACAGATCCTGTTCCATAATCCACCATACTAAAAAACCACGAAAATAACAAACTGATAGAAAATTGCAACGGAAAAGGGTATTAAAAAAAATTGGTATACCATATATGGGAATCTTTCACACAAGTTAAAATATCAAGGTTTGGAGCTCGAGGGTGACACCAAGATGCCACACTATGGCAAGCCAATTTCGGAACAGGTTTAATACGCCGCAACTCCTGAGAAACGAAAGGGAACCACAAAAAAAAAAAAGAGATAAAGATAACATGCCAAAGCTTCAACAGAAGTCTAATAAAAAGAAATGCATTTTACAGAACTTGAATACTTTGAAGAGTTAATACAATACCTTAAAAGAGATTGTGTCCCATATTGCTAATGTCTTGTCTGCACCAATTGTAATAAGCTGTGGCGCACCTCCAATCACTCTAGAAAGCTCAACTGCCACAACCCCACCATCATGCGCCTAGAAATCATAACTGTATTAGAAACTATGTCTCTTCATTTGTCTGGTTCAAATAAATGAAAAACATACTAAATCTATGCCTCACAATCCAGATAAAATTTTCATGTATCACTTTCCTACATGTTATGCACATATATAGGAAATAAAAATAAAGATAAGAGAATACTTGGGAAGGGAAGTTAATATAGTCATTTAACTCTCCTTTTGATACTTTATAGTTCAGGTGGTGCTATAAATGTCATATTTTGTTTGTTTTTAAATCACCATGTTAGAGCATTCACATCCGGCTCAACAAATTTTATCTAAATTTTAGCTAACGAGTCACATTTTTCTATTTTAGCTACCCACTTTTCCAAAGCACCTATTTTAACTATCCCCTTTCACTATTTCATTTAAAATATTCTTTTTTTATCCACTTTCACTATTCCCAAAGATGAGAGAGAATCAGATATATTTTTTTATTAGTATATCTTATGCAGTGTTGAGCTACAGTGCTCTACAAATTTTTCTAAGTACTGTAGCAGCTAGCCATTTTCTAGCCGGATGGGGCTACTTGTTCCCCAATTTTTCTAACAGGGGCTAGTCTAATGTGAATGCTCTTAAGCATTTTTAGATTGGTGTCAGACTGACACTGCCAATGTTTATAAATAGTTATTATGCAAAAAACATTGAATAGGCCCAAATCAGAGAGGAAAAACAATTAATGTATGAAGAGCCATATTAAAGAATAACAATTCACCGCAATAAAAGGATAATGAGAGGAGACAGAATGCTACTTTTAAGCTTAGCTTAGGTACAAGTTCTCGAGAATCTTGACCCTGGTCTGCACTCCAGAGTATGAGTAAACCATCACTAGCACCCGAGATCAGAAGTGCCTATGTCAAAAGTAGACACAATTACAAATTGTATAAGATGTAAAAGCACAAATAAGCAAGCATGCATACACTCACATACAAATTCGGTACAAATTCATGATATAATTCACAAGTTGCCACCAACATATGCACAAGCACATACATGCACTTGTAAAGTGGCAAGTGGCACGTATTAATTTGACTGTAACAAAAAATGCAACCAAATTAGATACAGATCACCACTACCCCCTTGGACTGCCCCCAACTTCAACAATTTCTCCAATGTATGCCATCTAGCTTCTTAAATACTTGCTTTAAATATAGTGTATTTCCCTCCCTTTTATTCTTCTCCTGCTTTCTACAGGGACCCCTTGCCCTTCTAAATTTATCTTTCTTAATGATAAGGATTGTTATAAAACATTGTACAAAATGTACCAAGAACAAAGAGACTGTCAATCCCCGCCACCCCAAAAAAAAAAACCAAAGTAGAGGGAAAAGGGTTAAATTTAGAAACTCATAGATGTGGGAAGACCACCTTTAAGACCTTCTGGAATGAAAATGAGGAACACTGCAAAAGCAACTTCTGCATTTAATCTCAGATATATGTAACTCCCTAATGTGTGCTTGGAATGAGATGGAGCTTATACAAGAGTTATATGCTGTTGTATTTTCTTTCTTAGATCTCTTCACAAGTATAGGAAGGCTTGAATAGTTGATTCTTAATTTTTTGACTTTTTCAATCTCTGGGATTTAGACTGCAATTATTTTGTCTTTCACAATTTCTCCAACTTCTCCTTTGATCCTTAGAGGTTTTCGCTTGGATTCAGCCTCTTTTTGGCAATCTCTATAATTTTTAACTGAAGTAAAAAAAAAAAAAACAGTATACCTACTTGCGTGCGTGTGTCATATGAAAGTAATGTGCCAATGTCAAGAAATATTAAAATTCACAAGTCCGTAACTGTCTTTCCAAAATTCCAACTCAAACTTGGCAAAGATCTTTACAACCAAGGATTTTGCCTCTGGTTGCTGTTAGAATGAAGAATTGTCTCCATGAAGAGACTGTAGGATCAAATGAACTTAGAAATTAAGAGATAATCAAATCTGATGAAGGTCCAGAGGTGCAACATCATTACTGATGACTTCCCCTCAAACCCGGTATTATAAGACAACTGCAGGTAGATCATGACAAAAGTTTTACAGTAAAGCTAGCTGAAAGATAAATACAAAGAGATGTAAATTCAACTTTGGGAACTAGAGTTTTACCTCACCAGAAGAAGCCATGAAGGTCATCAAACAAGAAATTGATCCTTTATGACCTCCGGTGTACCTTCGCACAAGCTGCAAGAAACTAGTGTTATCACAAAGTGTTCATATGAAACACTTGTACGAAAAATGATTGACCAACAACTTGACAAACCGCCAACCTTCCAAGTTATCATTGAAAGAACTCTTATGATACCATCTGATCCACCAAAAGCAACAAGAGGACCATCACCACCCGCAGATCTAGAAAGGAACTCCATACTACAACAGCCAAGAAAAAGAAAAGGGCAACAAATTATATTATGGCCACAAAATTTTTTTTTGGATAAGTATATTATGGCCACAAAAATGATTTCAGGTTCTAACTGATTCCTTTACAGGTATTTCTATTGTTTGATTCAACATCTCCATTCTCCATTCCAAAGCAGACTCTTTCACTACTGCATGGAATCAACACTCAAAAATTACTTCAAGGTCTCAAATATCTACTTAACAAAGTAATTACCACCGGTAGCACAGGCAAGAAGGTTCGAAAGTGAAGGTAATTTGGCACAGTTTGCAATAACTAAAATATGTGTCAATATTCCGAAGAATTCTTTATAGTATATTTGAATTTTGCATGTTAAACTGATAACCACCTGATAGTAGTCAAGCAATCAACTAAAAAAAGAAAAACATCCAAAGCACGCCTCTTAGAACTATTTGATTGAAAATGGAGGCCACTTCACAAAGTGCAAGTGTCAATTGACCAACATTTCTGCACTCTATAATGAACAATGACAAGATTGACAGAAGCTAAGACAAATGGGTTTTTTCTTTGATAAGTCAAAAGGATTTTATTAAAAAGCGAAGGCGCCCCAAAAGTATATAGGATATATTCAAGATGAACTCCTAGTTAGAAAAAGAAAAGCGGGAAAGAAAATCTGCATAACTAAGATACGAAGGGGACAGGTAAGCCACAGTCCATGAGTACAAGGAATACAACAAAGAGGCTAGGATCTCTTCCATAGAGTTTTTCAAGTCCTCAAAACACCTATTGTTTCTCTCCCTCCAAATAGACCAAAAAATACAAATAGGCACCATCTTCCAAACCATGGCACTCCTAGTCCTGCCAGAGGAACACCAGCAAGCACACAAATCCAAAACACTACTAGGCATGACCCAAGAGAGACCAAGCCGGCTAAAAATATTGCACCACAAAGCATGGGCCACCTCACAATGAAGGAGTAAGTGATCGACCGATTCTCCGTCTTTCTTGCACATGAAGCATCTATAAATGACAACCACCTGTCTCTTCCTTAGATTATCCAAAGTGAGAATTTTCCGGAGCATTGCCGACCACACAAAGAATGCAGCCCTTGGAGGAGACTTGGTCCTCCACACACTCTTCCAAGGAAAACCTCTCCCTTCCACCCTAGATAAGGCTCTGAAGAAGTCTTTTGACTTTGAAAGTTCCTTTTTTGGAAGGAATCCACCACTATTTATCATGGCTCCCCCTTTGAATAGAGACAAACTGCAATTTTTGGAAAAAAGCAGTTACTACATCCACCTCCCAGTCATGAACTTCCCTGCTAAAGATAACATTCCACTAAGGAGTACCACCTAAAAAATCCACATTGGCTGCCACTGAAGCATCCTTCTCACGAGCGATACTGAAGAGCACAAGGAATTCCTCTTTTAGCTTCGTATCTCCACACCACCGATCATGCCAGAACCGGATCCAGGACCCATCTCCAAGCACTAGTCTAGTGTGACTAGAAAAAGACTCCCACCCTACCCAAATATTCTTCCACAAACTTGCCCCCAACACTCCTGTGGGAGGAACAGTGCACCAACCACCCCACATGCTCCCATATTTGGCCTCCACCACAACTCTCCACCAAGCCTCCCTCTCATGCCCATAGCGCCACAACCATTTACCTAAACAAATGGGTTACAAGCAGCAGTACCCCTTACATATTGGAACATGTTATAGGGTTTGCATGAGGAGAAAATAGAGAAAGGAGAGGCTATATATATGTGTGTGTGTGTGTGTTGTAACTTTCAATTAAAAGACCAAAATACCCCTGTAACAAATTCTTGTCACCAATATGTTCTTTTAACCCTAAGAGTTTGTTTGGAATTGCGGTTTTAAAAAGTGTAATTTTCAAAAATAGCATTTCAAAATGCAGTTTATAAAAACACAATTTTTCAGATCGCACTTCGCGTTTGATAAAATTTGTAAAAAAAATACTTTTTTTTTTCTGTCAATTAAGTGTTTAGATAACATTAGCATTAAAGTGTGGTTTCATGTACAAATTACCAGCAAGGACATTGTATATAACACTAAAACAACTAACAGTTGTGTATACTTTATAAGCCTAGAGGAGATTAGTGGATTGGTTATGAAAGGTAGCAAAAGTTTTAGAGAAACTGTCAGATATAAGTGGCGACCATAGTCTATGGTCCTTAGAGATCATTCTTTTATCTACCGCAAACTGCTGAAATGGTGGCAGGCCTTTGGTCAGAGTATTGTATAAACTAATATACCACAACAAGAAGTCTCAACCATTTGATATTCATTTTTTTGGAGCAAGATGCATGCATTTTCCGCTTGGCAAGCATAACATGCATTGTTTTTTGACGAGAACATAACATGCACTGTATATGGAAAGAAAGAGTCAGTAAAATGGAAAATAATATTTTTATTTATGAATAATAATTTATTAAAAAAGCACAAGGCACCCTTAAGTACTCAAGGGGTCAAAGAGACTCCAACCCAGGCCCTCAAACCCAAAACCCCACAATCCCTTAAGGTATTGAGATTTATAGATTATAAGGTGTTGAGATTTATGTGTACTACGAGAATTGAGTAGAAGAAGGATTGGATGCTTCACGCCAAAATTGCATATGAATTTGACCACTATAACATCAATAAAAACAAAAATACTCAATTGTTGAAACTGGCATTAATTGAGACCCTCACCCAGTCACACATTTTTTTTTTTATAGGTAATCAAGGAAATATGTTAAAAAAGCGTTTTGCGTATAAGAGCACTCAATTGTAGTGTAATTTTTTTTTTGTTGATAAGTAATGTTGTATATAACAAAAAGCGTAAGGCTCCTCTAAGTACACAGGAAAACCAAAGCTAGCCCACAAAGCCCCCCCATAAGAGAACCCTAAAACCCAAAGAAACCCTAAGCCTGCAAAACGGACCCCTAAAACCCCAAATAAACCATCTCTTTCTTCTCCTCTTCCCCCTAGTCCCCCTTTGTATACTCCATGTGTACTAAGGGTTGCGCCCCTCTGCGCTTTTGATATATTTTACTGACTTATAAAAAAAAAAAAAAAAAAACCCCAAATAAACCATAAAACCAGACAACAATCCTAAACCCGCAAAGCTGCCTTGCCTTTACCCTGATTAGAGCAACTATCTCTAGCCTCAAAATTAATGAAGCATTCCAAATTTTTTAGCCCCCGCTTCCCCTTAGATTTTGAAGCAGAAACCCCATCTTCAAGATATCGATCCTCTTCAATAACCGAAAAAGATCCTTAAGTCTTTTCTCGTCACCTCCAAAAGTCAACCCCATAGTGGGAGTGGCTCCCATCGCATTAAGCACCACCTCGGAATAGCCCTCCGCCCCCACCAATGGAGTGGCCGCCACAGCCTTAGCCATTAACTTCTTGTTCAGTTGCGCACCTATATTGACCTTTACTTTCTGAGAATACCTTTACTATGATTTGGAATCAGAAGGATAGATAGGTGCTCCACACTCCTACATCACAAGACGAGAGAGGCAAAGTCTCGCACCCAGCTCAGCCACCCCTGAGGAAGAACCACCAAAAGACTCTGGGGAACCTTCCATCGAGTTGGTATGAGTGACCTGAAAACTGCCATAAGAAAGTCTTGTATTTAGTGGCAATTAGACCACTAACGAGTCTTCCTTAACAACCGGAATCGACGAGGACACAACCTTCTCATCGAGTGAAGAAAGAGAAGGTGAGGAAGTGATACTTGGTCCAAAAAAACCATGCCGGAGAAAGCCACTAGGATCGATAGAGAAATCACCAGCGTGTCAAAGCTAGACTCCACACACCTGAGAAGACCGCCTTGTACTACCGCTGACGCCAACTCTGGAGAGACAACCCCACGACATGCTATGGTACCCGAAACCAACCCCTCGTCCAAATCTTCAACAATATTGTGGGGAGAACCCACCCACAAGGAATCCAGATTCGAAGAAAGACCCAACAAGGACCTAGAGATGGGCTTCGAGTTCGAATTTGGGCCTTCACGGCCCAAATCTGGACTAGAACCTGGGTTTGGATAAATTTCCAAATCAGAACCTGAAACAGATCTCAAATCCGTATTTAGATCCAAACTCGGATCCCCCAACATACGCTGCTTACCTTTGGGCTTCAATTGCATACCATCCAGCGAACCTACAAGCACCCCATTTAGGATCTAATCCAGCTCCACACGAAGAAAAAAAAAAAACCCTAGGCCCCCGCCAACAAGACACCATTCTTCTTCTTCGGTAGGATCTGCTGGACCAAAGTCACCGGCTCCTCCAGTTCATAGCAATCCACCGCTATACCCGGCTCATCTCTGCTGCTCCCCTTCACAAGGTTGGCCGAAACCAAGAACATGTTGAGAAGGCACGAGGACAAACACTTTAGATCTTTTCTCACCTCTACACCTGACATTGTTCGTATCACTTCCACAAACGAATGCCAAGAAGAAAACCACGTCAAAGAGGAAACATTATGAGCCAACGATCCAGACCTTTCAATTTGTGTTGCATCATCTGATGTAGCTCACCCGCAAACCGACGCCAGCCCCACCCATTCTGGCTCTTTGGGATGCAGATGATCCCTTTTCGATCACCCTCTTCATAGACGGCAACCTCCAAAAACCTACCTGCCTTGTTTCCACACCCACAAGCCATCAACGCCTTCTCTACTTGGCAATAAGACTTGACAAATTCTCCTTCACCGGAGACTAAACCGCCTCTTCCACCGCAGTCACCAACCAGGTAGAACATTGATGACCCACAAGAATGACCCCTACAAAACCCTTCCTTTTTTCCTCTTGACGAAAATCTGAAAACCCTTCCTTCACTGAAAAGCATAAGGATTTTGCTTCAACAGAAAAGTGTTGTTCCATTAGAACCTCAGATACATAGGCACAGGCAAAGAGGATTGACGCACACAACTGAACCCTAGCGTACAACGCTACCATGTGCCACAGCTAAGGCGGAGATAGACAAAAGTGAGAAATGTGAAGAGAGAGAAGAGAGCGTATTCTTTAAGAGCAATGCATCAAACTAGTAGTGTAAATTGATTCCACTCACTTACCACAGTGTGTGGTTTGTATTGATATTTACACTAAATTATACTAGAGTTACAATTGATAACTACTTCCTTGGATCACGATTATCATAGTGATAATAACGTGATCTAATACTATGATAACATTATGATAGGATTCTAGCTTACTTTTTAGCCTTATCTCTTCTACCTATTCTCTGGAGATTGAGATCATTATGAGCTTGAGTTCTCGCTGGATTAGGACCCCTATGAGTTGTAGAGTTTAACTTTGCTTCTAGTTTATCATGTGCTTTAACATTCCTATCACCAAAATATTCTTTTAATCCTAAGAAGCTCTTCTAATAGAACAAAGCTAAAGGAATATGAAGCTCGTCTTTAATCATCTGCTATCTGCAAATGTAGTACTAGGTAGATCCAATTTCAACCAAAAAATTATTAGTGCAACTACTTTAAGATAAATTGATGACTTACCAGAGAAGTGACTTGTTGTCCAGATCTTGCTTTGGTACATCACGTCCACGCATTGTCACCAAGTCCAAGAAGATGGCTTTATTCTCACAACAGATGACAAGAAAATGTCTTCCTTTTGTTGAGGGCGCGGGCGAAGTAAAAGTAGAGGTGACTTGATTGACGGCTGATGGAGCCTCTGCCGCCGCAGAGCGATTGCGCCAGAGTTGCCAAAAGCGTACATCATCATCATAAAAATTCACCTGCTTAACACTTAAAGGAACCATGTGCCCAAATGGTGGATTCTCATGTTTTAATAAAAAGAACCACTTGATTCATGAAAAGCCAAAGTAATTAGAAAACAACAAAAATAAACAGATGCAGGAGTTCATTACCTGCCTCCTCGCATAGCTTCTGTGGGTTTTCCTTTAGGCTCTACACCAAAAAGAACATATCAATTTTATTCTTTTCTTACAAAAAATATAATTACATAGATATAAGAGGTCAATCACCAGTAATATATCAAAAGGTATTTCATTAATAAATAACACAATAAGAAATACCTTCAATAAATTGCACGATATGATTTTTTTTTTTTTTTTTTGGTTCAAAAGTTAGAATAATTTGTCTATAGAAAAATAACAACTTTAGCTCCTTCAAAGTCCACTCACGGTCATTTCCTGCTGCGGTTTGGGTGGCAAACGGTGTCCCTTTCCTTGTACCCTTGAATCCACAAGTACCGGTGGAGGACCAAGAAATTACCTGACCTCGTACATATGTAATAGTCACAATGGTATTGTTGAAACTTGCTTGAACATGAATAACTCGTTTTGCTATTCTAAGCGCACTCTTACGTAAACCAATACGCCAATTCCTAAGTGAACCAATTCTTGGTACAGGTTTTTTCCATATTTTATCATCCTTTATTTCTCTTGTTATGATTTATTATATTATTGTATTATTTTTATTTATATATTATTTGTTCTCAAAACTTGTCATTCATTTCCCTCTATAGACACCATAAAAGGCATGAAGACACCATCTTCCACACAGCAACACTCCGAGCGCTTTTGACAGTCCACCAACATGCACTATTGAAAGGCTCAAGCTCATTACTAATCTTGTTGAAGAGATCAAATATAACCAAGGTATATCTTTTTGATCAAAGATTGAATCAACCATCAGTAGAAGAATTAGGCCAAAAATAAGGATACATTCAAAAGAATATTTACCTACGATATATGATCCTTTCTTGAACAAACCCTAACGCATACAAATCAAAAAATTATGTTTGATCATGTTTCTTCGATGAAGAGGCAAAACATACTACTCATCTACGTATAACCCAAGACAACCCGAATCGACCGAAGAATACATCCCATAAGGCACTAAAAACCTCACAATGGAGAAGAAAATGGACCACAGATTCCCCATTCCTTTTACACATACAACACCTGTCAACCACAATGACATGTCGTTTCCTCATATTATCTGTGGTAAGGATCTTTTATAGGGCCACCGACCAGCAAAAAATGGCGCCCTCAAAGGAACCTTAGTCTGCCAAACACAATTCCAAGGGAAGCATAAGCCATTAGTGCAAGCCAACTGTAGAAGGATCTAACAACGAACAAACCTCTATTTGAGGAGACTCACCAAAGCTTGTTTTCAGATTCCCATCTCACTCTAGCTAAATACAATACCTTGAAGAAAGAGGCAAAGGCATTTACTACCCAATCATGAGCTGTTTTAGCAAAGCTGGCATTTCACTGCATAGATCCACCCGACAACTCCGAGTGAGACGTAACAAAAGCATCTTTCGCACACACAATGCCAAATAAATCTATAAAGGCTTCCTTAAGAGCCATATTTCCATACCACAAATCGTGCTAGAAATGAACCTTGGAGCCATGCCCTACCTCAAATCTGGTATGGCTAGAAAACTTCCCCCAATATCTCTTAATAATCTGTTATAAACCCACCCCATACGTTCCAAGAGGCTCATTAGAACAACACTCACCCCAGAAATTGCCAAATTTAGAGTCTACCACCTCTTTCTACCAAGCCTCTCTATCATGCACATAATACCATAGCCACTTTCGTAGGAGAGCTCGATTGAATATCAACAAGTTTCGGGCCCCCAACCCTCCTTTAGAGATTGGACAACAAACCATGTACCAACTTAGCAGGTGATATTTGAACTGTTCACCTAGCTCACCCGATAGGAAATCACGTAGAAACTTCTCAGTACTGTTTGCAACACCCACAGGAAGAGGAAAGAGGGACATGAAGCATGTCAGTAAATTGGAAAGTGTACTCTCTTCAAGTGTAATCCTACACCCTTAGACAAATACATCATTTTCCAACAGGCCAAGCGATCTCTTTCCTCCTTGATCTTTCTAGTGTTTTTCTTGTATATGTAATGTGTATTTGGGCTGCGTCCTTTGCACTTTAAATGAATTTGCTTTACTTTTGTTTTTTTTTTTTTTGTAAAAAAAAAACACGATTGATGAAGGTGGTTTTCAATTTCCATCAAACCAACAACTGTAAGAATGGTACTAACTTAACTAAAATCCATTCACAGTATTAGCTTCGTTATAATTCTAGAAAGTTAATGATTGAACAACTCAAAACAAGCAACTTGAGCTCTCTACCAATGAGATCAAACTATACGTTCACTCCAGGGTAAAGAAAAACAGAAGGAGATTATCCCATAGTACGAGACCCATTCAATAAGACACAAATAAAGTCATGATAAGAAGAAAAAGATTGTTATACCTGATTCACCCTCAGCAAGCTTCTCCAGCTTGGCACCAACCAAACGGCGCTCGTCAACACCGCCAGCTTTAAGCTCATAAATTACCTGTGAATTTAAACAATACAAACTAAAATGAAACCGTGTAATCTTGATTCGTATGTTAAAAAAGAAAAAAAGTAAAAAACGAATATGAACAAACAGAAAAAGGGCAGGGAAGAAATTAGAGAAAAAACAAAATGCAAAAATTAACAAAACGGCCTACCTGGCGGTGTTCCCAATTCCAAACAGAGACGTGATCTGATGCATCCGCCGTTACCAGCCATGGATGTGTCGGATGCAACTGAATCTTAATTATTTTATCGTTAGTCGGCCGGAACGCTCTCAACCGCAGCATTTTCTTCCCTTTTTTTCTTTAATTTCGATATGGATATTTATTGGCGGATCCGTAAAACACTCAGGAGTAGCAATGTGGTCCGATCAGATTCAGATCGGCAGCTTCCGATGGAACTTCAATTTGCCATCTGAGTTTGATAAAAGCGCGTTCATTTTCAGACGAACACGAGGAAAAGTGGAAAAACAAAGGAAATAAAGGAAAACCGGTTTGTCTCTTTTTTTCTTTTTTTTCTTTTTTTGACGTTTCGTCTCATTTTAAAATGGGAGGATGTCCCATCCAAAGCATTTAGGTACGGAAAATGGTTATTTTATTAGAAAACAAAAATTATTATTAAGAAGGGAAGAAAATTGAAATTGAATGGTTCGTATATTTTTGCAAAAACTTCAAATTTTCACTTTCACCATTATATTTTGGGAATTTATATTTAAAACCCTTGGGTCAGCACTCTAAAATTTTTAAATCCTTAAGTTTTTTTTTTGACAATTTACTCCTTGGGCATATAAAAACTACAATAAAATCCATGTCATCCAATTTTTTTAACATCCGTCAGTGTTGGTCAAAACGCACCATTTTGACCAATCAAAATATTAATTCTTTTTATTTAATTTTAAAAATCAAATCTATAAAAAAAAAAATACAGGAGTATCTGAACTACCCCCATGGCCTAAGGGGATGGCCAAGGGTGGTCAGCCACCCCCCATGGTGGCGATGTCTAGGATCGGTCGAATCTGGTGGCGTTGGCGAGGGAGGCGTTAACGAGGTCTAGGATCAGCCGTTCGGCCACCCCCATGGCCTAAGGGGGTGGTTCGGTCACCCTTGTATTTTTTTATTTTTTTATTTTTATATATTTAATTTTTAAAATTAAATAAAAAATTAATATTTTAATGGGTTAAAACGCACCTGTTTTGACCTAGACTAACAGATATTAAAAAAAATTGGACGACATGAATTTTAATGTAGTTTCGATATACTCAATGAGTAAATTGTCAAAAAAAAAATAACTCAAGAATTTAAAAATTTTGGGGTGCTGACCCAATGGTTTTAAATATAAATTCTCTTATATTTTTAAGGTTTAAAAAGTTGTATTATTGAGTTTTGATATTTTAAAAGTTTGTTATATTACTCGTTATAGCATTCCTAGCTGCCTCACCCACAACAACCTCACTATTTTAACAATCTACTTTCACTATTTTATTTGAATATTATTTTTTAAGGATTTGTTTATTCTTTCTTTAACTTTAGTATTTTTTTAATGTTTGCTAATTGTTTATTTTAAGAATATTTGTCTTATTCTAATCATGATATTTTTAAAAATTTGTAATATTTCCTTCATTTTCTTAGTTTTAATTTATAT
The DNA here is from genome assembly GCA_006937295.1 of Carpinus fangiana. Taxonomy (NCBI): domain Eukaryota; kingdom Viridiplantae; phylum Streptophyta; class Magnoliopsida; order Fagales; family Betulaceae; genus Carpinus; species Carpinus fangiana. The sequence continues at coordinate 60,184,433 of CM017321.1, forward strand.
TGGAAGAATATAATGTTTTTCATGATTGATTTTGAATTGTTAGTCTTGTCGGCTTATTTTCACTCCCATATCAATTCTAGAAATTTTTTTTTAAAAAAAATAAAAAATAAAAACAGGAATTTTTGCTCTTTACTATATCACATTCAGTAATAACATTTAATGCAATTATATGGTATAATATATAAGAGAAAAAAAAAAAAAAAAAAAAAAAAGGAGAGAAAAACGAAAAGTAGAAGGAAAGAGAGAGAAATTATATTTGTTTAATAAATAGATGAGTGAATAGTAAAGTGAACATGTCAAAAAAAAATAATAAGATAAGTGAATAGTAAATTTTAAGTTTGGTGAGTACCGTTCATCTCACTACTTTTTTTGGTTAAAGTGGTGAGGCTGAAAAGTGACCATTTAAGTTATTTTGGTTAAATTATCTCACCAAAATAATCAAAAAATGATTTTAGTGAGACTGCAAGGAGTGCTCTAATTGTTAAATAGTTATGCTAAATTAACTAAAAATTATCCTCTTTACAATTAAAAAAATCCAATGTGAGTCATGTGACCAGCATTGACAGAAGGTGGTGGGTTATGTTTTCTCACTTTATTTTTTTATTTTCAATTATTTAATTTGAGTAATTTTGCATTTTTAGAAGTGTTGTAAGGGTGTAATGGACAGTCAACCTAAACCCTAAAAATAAATAAATAAACCCTAAACCCTATATATGAATTTCTCAGTTCTGGGTATCATTTATTCTAGCTAAAATTCAAAAGACCTAAAATTTATATATGTTCTAAATGTGCATGCTTTTGTCGTGGGAATTTATTCTGAAATTGCTTTTGTGAATGCTCCAAAATGTTATCCCAAAAGTTTAAGTCGATAGGAATAGTTTAATCATTAGTTTAACACTCCCCTCCATGTGTGAACTCAAACTCCCTTTTAATAGGTGAGGCCCGAAACATAAAATATTGAATTTAAATGGGGTGAATTAATGGAATCAAGGTTGATCCCAGGACCTATGGCTCTGATATCATGTTAAATTATCAGTTATCACAAAAGCTTAAACTGATAAGAAGAGATAAATTTAATCACTTAATTATTAGTTTAACACAAAATCTGCATTTTTATGGAACATTCAATTAAACATTCCCTTTCTATGTGAATTCATTCCTCATTCTGGGATGCATTTATTATACTTGGCTGAAAATTTTCGCCAGCTGTATAGTGTTTGTCCATGATTGTGGGAATAAGGCCTCTCAACGAGCCTTAGAGTATTGTCATTCATCGACAATATTTTTATGTTATGAACTTTGAGTTTTTTTGTTATTATCATCTTTTGCCGCTATTTTGATTCAGTGGCAGGAAGGAATTAAGGGATAGTGGGGCCAACGAGGAAACTGTCATACAACTGGGGCACTTTGTTGATTCATATAGAATTGACCCATCACGGGTTGTCCAACTCTCTTGGCAACCAAGGTCAGGTATTTTGATGGACTACCTTTTTTCTTTTCTTTGATTGTTATATCCAATGGCAGAAGAGTGGTCTGCAGCAGTTTTGCTGCTTTTGTTCCAGTTTTACTGGAGTGACAATGTAAATTTAGTTCTTTGTGAGTTAAAAATTTTCATTCATCGAAAAAAAGATATGGTTTGATGTCGATATGCGATGGATAATCTGCATATATACCATATACAAAGACATTCTTTCTACAAGAAAGGGGCAATCATATATAGTCTTCAACTAGGTCTTTTGTTGGAACACTTAATTTTTGAAGCTCATTTACTTTGAAAATCTGATTTTCTCTTTCTTGTGATAGAGTTTTCTTATATAAGGATTTTCTCTCGGAAGAGGAGTGCGACCACTTTACTTTTGTATAATCCTTGTCTTACCACTTTCAGCATCCTGCTTCATTATGCTTTTGGATGGGTTCTAAAATATGTTTTGCAGTTAGGCACATGGCTTGAAAAAAAAAAATTTTGGGCAATGACAACAGTTCAGGGCATGTTGTCACGAACTGGAAGCTTACAAGTTCAGAAATTCCCTTAAGCATAAAAGTGAGTTTCTATGTGTCCCTAATGTTAAAATGTTTGTTTTTTGAATACACTAGGCATGGGATTTCAATAAACCTCATCAAAGTAGCGACTTTATCAAATTGATGTAGACTTTGACAACAATTTCCACCTGGAGACTATTTGCCAGGGACTATAGTCATGTCATTAATAGTTGATAAAGTTACTTATCAAAAATAGTCGTGAACTGATTTAAAATTACAACTCTTTAGTAACGGAGATGATGAGATTGCTTTTACCTAAATACTCTGGTGACCAATGACTTCACATGCCATGCCATGGTCTTATGAAATTGATGTCAATTACAATAATTGTTATTTCTAGGATGATGTAGTTTCAAGGATTGAGGAACGAATATCAGCTTGGACTTTCCTTCCAGAAGGTACCTCAGTTTTGGTCCTTATCTTCCTAAACGGGTTTCTTGTTATTGAAATCCGTTCTGAAGTATTTCTTTATATTTTTACCTTATGTGTCATTCTCCTTCTGAGAACAGCAGGCTTACAGGCAGGTTATGCATTTTGGGATTGAAGAGTTACGATTATTTTGGTAACAAATCCACATTAGAATTAACCAAGCCTTTGATGGCAATAGTTGTTTTGTGCCTCTCAACAGGGTCAGCTCAATGTATTTTGGGGCTTTAAGCGAAACTTTGAAATTAGGCCTAATTTTTTTTTTGGAAGTAACAAAAAAAATATATTATATTTATATTGAAAATTTATTCTTCTCGCTTTTTGAGATTCAAAATTTCTGATTAAGTTGTTATATTCAAGATTTTCTAATATCTTTTTTTCAATTGATAATATGGCTAATCTATTTAATCTCTCTTATGACATTGTTGATCTTAGGTAGGATTTTATCAATTTTAATTTTGAAAAACTTCTTTCTGCAAAAGTAACTGTAACAAGTATTGTCAATAAAGTTCTATAAGCAATACATGCATTTAGAAAAGAATCAAGTCTTTTTATATAATTTAAAATGCCAATTTGAGCACTTTCTTCTATTTGTAAAATTTTTTTTTAAACTTTTAGTTCTGAAAATAAATTTAAACCATTAAGATCAAGTTTTAGGAAACCTTCTAGATTAAGATATTTATTTTGCAAACACCATCATCATCTAGTGATTTTAATTTATTAAAATTAAATAAAAAACCAAAAATATTTTCGTATATTTGAAAATTTTCAAACCTACTTTGAATTGAAGAAATAGCTTGATCTACTATATATAAAAAGTAATCAATTCTAAAAGATTATTCAATAGATTGTATTATCTCATCATTAGCATCCTTATCAAATTATTTCTTTCTACAACTTACACGT
>CM017322.1:0-11741 GCA_006937295.1 Carpinus fangiana
GTATCACCAGCATGACTCATACTTGGTTATGCATGAATGGAGCTAAAGTTGGGTAACTATAGGTACCATTGGGATTTTGATGATGTATTTTCTACATGTACCAAAATATATGCATTTTGTTGAAAAGATCTAAGACATTGGCAAGTGATAATCTCAATGTGCCCTCAATGGGTTTATGTTCCTGCAAGGAATATTTTTCTAGTGTCTAGCTAAAGGGAAAATAGGCAACATTCTTTCATCCTAAAGCTACTTTCTTACTTTTATTTCTTATTGAATAAGTGTTATGACTTTATAAGGTGATGTAATTTAAACCAATTGGTATCTGTTTCGTTAAGCTTTGTGGATGTTACAATTTCCATCAGTGCTTTTGGTGAGACTACTGTGTTTTCTTGCCTCTTAATGTGTTTTCCATTAGTGCTTTTGGTCCTCTATGAATCTCTTTCCTGAGGAATGTTTTTGGCCATATTTAACAGGAGCTTTGAGCTGGTTCTGGTATTGTGTTTGTGCAGGTATGTTATTCTGTATTTCTGCATTTGCATTGATAATTCATCACTATGTGGAGATTCTGAACCGATATTTTGGTAGTAATAATGTTTGTTTATATTGCGTCTCCTCGCAATTCATTGCTGTATTAATTGTTTAAAAGCTTATTTGCTGTCTTTTAGTTTTACATGATCAAATATCTAATGTTTGTTGTGAGTTATAGGACCGGAACAGAGGAGTCAAAAAGAGTACGAATATTGAAATGCTCCAAATAAACCTCATTGTATTTGTTCAGATTTGTTGTGAGTGATGAAACTTAACCAAGAGGAACCAAAAATTGGATGTGTATCTTGTAGGACCAGATTGGTGTGTCCACTGTGTTTGTTTTTTGAAGCAAAGCAAATCTCATTGTGATTAATAGGAACTAACTTAACTCTAAAATAGCTATAGGTAAGTTAATCTTCAAGCTCAAGATAGCTTCAAAACATCTAAGATTATCTTCATATGCCTCAAAATTAAGTTTCATTAGCAAATAAGAGATGAGACATAATGCGGCAACTAGGGAAAGAATGATATGTTTAAGAGTTTGTGAGTGATTTTGCTTGTGATATTTTGTCTCATTCTGTGTTGTGTTATGACAAAATGTTGTAATACCATAATCTTTGCTGTTTGTGTTGTCAAATGAATTGAAATTTATTGTTTCATTTTTATGTTGTTTGTAGATGGATAAAACAATTCTTTCGGCAGCTATGACCACAGTTGCATCTGTTATTGTTGTTGGGCTTGTAATCTTAAATGATATTAGATCTAGGAGAGTATTATGTAGGAAACCTTATGTTAATCGAAAGTATGAAAGAGGGATTTATATGGATAGTATTCTCTATGGAAGCAGACAAGATTGTATTGACCAAATAAGAATGAGTCCTATAGCTTTCTTTGAATTATGTAAAATTCTTGCTGAGAACAACCTTATACGTGAGACCATTAACACGTCTATTAAGGAACAAGTGTTGATATTTTTACACATTATTGGGCATAATGTGAGGTTTCGAGTGGTTGGTGGAAGGTTCTATAGATCGATTAGGTCTATTCATCGATATTTTAAGGTTGTACTTGGAGGAGTTTTGACGCTATATAAACATTTAATTAAACAACCTGATAACTCTACTCCGCTGGAAATAAGGAATAGCCAAAGGTTTTACCCATATTTTAAGGTAAGTTTTAAAATTTGATTTGTTTTTAAATTTTTTTTTATTCAAGTAATTTGTCAAATTAATGTAACTTGTATTGGTCTTCATTAGGATTGTGTTGGAGCAATAGATGGAACTCATGTTCGGGCATCTGTTCCAGTTGAAATCCAAGGGAGGTTCCGTGGTCGAAAAGATCGAACAACACAAAATGTGTTAGCTGGCATTACTTTTGATGTAAAATTCACATATGTGTTAGTTGGTTGGGAAGGAAGTGCACATGATTCTCGTGTTTTAAACGATGCTCTCACTAGGCCAGGGGGATTCAAAATTCTTGAAGGTAAGTATTATCTTGGTGATGCTGGTTATGGAAATCGAAATGGAATTCTCTCCCCCTATCGTGGTGTTCGGTACCATTTGAAAGAATTTAGTGAGCATCCACCTGAAAATGAAAAAGAATTATTTAATCTTCGTCATTCGTCTTTAAGAACAACAATTCAACGAGGATTTGGAATTTTGAAGAGACGTTTCCGTGTGTTGGATGCAGAACCATTTTGGTCATTCGAAACACAAGTGGAAGTAGTTTTAGCATGTTGTGTTATTCACAATCACATTATGGGTGTTGATCCTAATGACTCAATTATAGAAGAAGAAGTTTGTGATGTTGAATCTCAAAATCAAAGTGGTAGAGTCTACCAAACACGAAGGGAAATTCAAGAGGAAAGTAGAGAATGGACAATCAAAAGGGGTGTAATATGTCATGCGATGTGGGAAGATTATAAAAATAGGGAAAATGTGTAGATTTTTTTTTTTTCTCGTCTAGTTAATGTTGTAATGTTTATTTCTTGACTAATCATGTTTAAAGACAGCTATGGTTTTATTTTTAATGATTTGATTGTATTATATACAATTGATATTTAATGCAGCTTATGATATGAGTTTGTTTCTATATTGCACTATGTTTTTATCTCTTATGAGATATTGTATGTTGTGTATGTTGTTATCTTGCATTACCATTCATATGTTTGTAATTGTAGCAATGGGCAAAGGTAAGGAGAAGAACGTTGCAAACAAGCAATTTAGGTGATCAAAACATATGCATACCTTGCTACTTGAAATTCTTGCTGATGAGGCTACTAAAGGAAATAAGCCTTCAAACACATTTAAACCTGCGTCATTTGCACTAGTTGCCAAGTCAATTAGCGAGAAATTCGGAGTTGAATGTGTACCTGACCATGTTGACAACCGCCTTCGAACCATCAAGAGCATGTGGAATATCATCGGCACCCTTCGTAAAAAGAGTGGCTTTGGATGGGATGAAAATTTGAGGATGATAACTTGTGACAAGAAGGTGTATGATGAGGAAGTGATGGTATGAGATTTATTTTATTTATTGTAGCAATTATATTAGTCTTGAAGTTTTATTGAAATTCTATTCTTTCTTTCTTTTATATATTATAGCAATTATATAGTCTTTAAGTTTTATTGAAATTATATTATTTCTTTTAACAGGCGAATCCTAAGCATGAGCAATATTTAAATAAAAAAATTGAAATGTACGATGAGATGGCCATAGTTGTTGGTAAAGATATGGCGACAGGGAGCTTTGCTAAGTCTTTTAATGATGTAGTGCAGCATGATAATGTTCTTGATTTGGATTTGGATTTGGATTTTGATGATGTGTCATCAAAAGGAAAAGATGTTGCTTCCTCCAATTCAGGTTCAAACAAAAGGTCACATAGGAAAAGAAGTCGTGATGATAGTGAAGATAAATATAATTTCATAGCTGAAAAGTTGGGAGATGTTGCAGTAGCGCTTGAAACTCTTAACAAGGAAGTTGACACAGATCACCTTTATCAGGAAGTGATGAAAGTGGAAGGATATCATGAGTTTATGCTTGCAACTGCGTTCGACCATTTGAATAGAGATGTGAAGGATGCAAGAGAGTTTCTGGTGAAGAATGCTAAGCTTAGAAAGTTTTGGTTGGACAACTTCTTCAAAACCCATGGAAATTAGAATTTGCGTATTATTGATATGTAGGAAGATACTAATTAACTTGGATAGTAGCTCTTTGGCCAAAATATTGTAATATTTGTGGTTGAATTTTAGAATTCATGGTATTTTTTTTTTTTTTTTTCAAGCAAGATGAATGTAACTTTCTTGCCCTTTCATATATATTAATCTTCCTAGATGTCGAATATTCACAATATTTATGTAATGAAGTTCAATTTAACATAGATGTATGGACATTTTAGATACAGTAATTTCAAAATACATTTTCTATTTCTCTATTTTCTTTTTTTTTAAAAAAAATAAAAAATCCAAAAATATTCTCAGATAGGAATTGTTTTTGTTGAATTTTAACAATCAAACATAAATGATTTTATATTAATATTTTTATATTGTGAATAAAAATTACATTTTATAGGTTAATATAATTAAATTAAAATATGAAGAAAAAAAAATTGATTTTCTATGCGCACAGTAAACACCGTAAAATGTTTTCGGCGGAAAACATTTTCAGGAAAAATGACTTCCCTGAAAATATTTTCCGACGAAAACCATTTTACGTCGAAGTAAACGGAACCTTATAGAAAATAAATTGCCAATTTGCAAATAAAAAAACATGTTTTAAATGAAATGGTGGATCACTTTGAAAAGTCTTCATTTTTCAATTTGCAGTTTGAAAAACTGCAAACTATATATACCCATTTCTACCCTTTCTTCAAAGCCATCAAAAATTGTAAACTGTAAACTGAAGACAAAACCGTGCTTATATCCTCACATCTTTCGCTCCCACTGGACCATGAGATTCTGATGAGAACCCATATAAAATCTCTCTACATTTTGATCGGCATGGATTGATTTGGGGGAAAAGATTCACCCTCCATTTTCAACCTCTTCACACTCACCAAGTAAGCTTAATGTGTTTTAAAATTATTTTAAAATAAGTTTTGTGTTCTATCCCGTTGTTTCTCTATCTCGCCGTATGTTTTAGATTCCTTTTTTGCTCTTTCTAAAATTTACTTAATAAGCTTTTCTCTGATTATTTCTTAGTTATTTTACAATATAATACCAAAAAAAAAAAAACCTTCCAATCGAACCATTTTGTTGTTAGAATACTAAAAAAGGAATTAAAAAAAGGGCACATACCCGCCTAAACTTATAATTTTCTTGGTTATGTAATTATACTCTTTACTATTGCGTTCTTTGGTCATACTCTAATTAGTTAAAAAGAATTACAGAACAAAATTATACATAGTATCATATGTAGTTAAGCAAATTCAGCAAATGCATTTCTACTTTAATGTGAATTAATGCAAAAGTATTAAGAAACGTTTTGTTAAAAATAATTAATATTAATCAATTTATCAAACTTAAAATAATAATTATTCATTTTATCACTTAAATATTTATGATCATTTGAGGTATGCTTATTATTTTACTGTACACATGATATTTGGAATTTGAACACAATGTCTTTGAAGGTAGTTACAACTATTATTTCAAAACAATGTCTCTAAAACTATATAGCCACTATAATCCTTATTAATCATGTTCTACTTACCATTATAATTTAAAGTGCTTTTTACTATTTGTTCTTTGTTTTTTTGGGATTACAACGTTATTTTTACAGTCTCTTGAATTAATGTTTTAAAATATTGAATACATGTGATTTCTCTTGCTTCATTGAGAATTCAATTGCAATACAAGTAGAGATATTTTTATAATTTGAGAGACATGCAGGCAGTGCTATGTTGGGCATTGGAAAGAACCTGTCTGCCTGCCTATTAGTAAGACTGGAATTCTCACACTGTAAAGCAGTTCTCCTCATGCATCCACCAGAAAAATCTGACAAATTCCAGTCGCTCTGCGACTTCTGAACAAAACCTCTCAAACAGCTACAAAAAGGCAAGGATTTTCCGTTGCAGCTACCAAATGCCCCGCAAAAAGCATAAACCTCGCATTGTGTTTTCGGTAGAATTAAAAACAAATTCCACTGTTTGGTATTCGCTAACCATATATAATGCTTCATCCGCCCAGAAACATCAAACACGAATCGAGAAATGGTGGAAGGATCGTGAACAGAATAGGTGAAATAACTCTCATTTGTGTTGTTAACATAACTGAATTTGTAGATATACGACACACGGAGATGTGACATTTCAGGAATTAAGCTAAAAATTTTCGAAATGGGATCCCAAGCTCCAGTAGTCCAATACTGAATGGACGTATTCCACAGCATAATATACGAACTGGTATTTGCCTGTAGCTCAAGATTGAAGAGTCCTGGTGCAGGATCCTCCTCATTCTTCCATGAAATTAGGCGTTGTTTTTCATTGGTAATTTTGTTGAATGCAATCTTACCACCAGGAAGCCATGTATGAGCTGGGTTATCAAAACTTTGCCATAAATATTTTGACCCATCTCTCACAACAAGATTTCCATCATCTAGAAGAACGGCTTCTACAGGACTCGATGAAGTGGTGGAGGTCAAATTTGTGGACCAAACTGGAATTTGGAACTCATTGAAGAGAACCAAATTACCATCCGAGATTCTTAGTACAGAAGAACTTATATCAGAGTCTGGTCTATCTCTGTTTGCGACCCAAACTATGGTTTGGATTGAGACTTTACTTGTATTGTACCACATGCCTATGTAGTATTTTTAAGCGTTACCTTGTTTGAAGAAACCCAGTACAAAGCTCCCACCTCCAGAGACAATGGTTTGGTCACCAGAGAGAGATTGGTTGGCGGAGATGATGTTAGCTCCAAGGCAAAAATGGTTGTTGACAGATGAGCCAAGGAAGAGAAGAGAAAGTATGAGCCATGGATTCTTCTTGGTATCCATGGCTGCAAGGAATTTTTGCACGGTAGAGAGAGAATCGTGGAAAATACTTGTATCACTTCCTGGTGGCGTGTGTTGAAACAGGGGAAGTTGATATAAATATCAGTTAATGAGCTTGTGCTAAAAATTCATTTTGCCTTGACTTTTCCAGAAACCCCAAATCACGTTGATGAAACAAATGAACAAAGAGGGAATATGTTTCTTGATTAATAAAACAGAGGATATACACTACAATTTATACAGAGGAGAGTTTTGTGTTACAAGGCAAAAGTCATGCTACTGTTTACAGCAAGACAATTCCACATATCGTGGAATTGTCAATCACAGAAGATATGCTAGTCAAGTGTTTCCTATTTATGATTTTCTTAGCTAGACATTCCCATTGCTGTCATGATTGAATGAGGTAAATCTTCCTTTTCCCTTTCCTATATGATTGACAGTAAATGAGTCTTCATTTGGTAACTTGGAGCGCACCACAGCTTGGATAGCAGCAGCTGTCCTTTCCTTCCTTACATGCATGACGACAGCTGGGTCTTCATTTGGTGAATATGCTTCATAGGTGGCAGTTGCAAGGGCAACGGTATTATTCACTTTAACACCCCCCCGCAAGCTGATGGGGGGAGGAGGCACCACCATTAGCTTGGATATAAGGACTTGAAATTGCAGCGAGGGAAGACCCTTGGTGAAGACATCAGCTACCTGATCCTTTGATGAGATGAACTGGACATGTAAGTTACTTTCTCACGAACAAAATGGTAGTCGACTTCAATATGTTTTGTACGAGCATGATACACAGGATTGGAAGCAAGAGCAAGGGCACTAACATTGTCGCACCATAGTACAGGAGCAGCTGGTAAAGGGACCTGGATATCACGAAAAAGCATGTGAAGCCAATAGAGTTTAGCTGCAGTGATAGCAAGAGATCAATACTTTGCTTCTGTGCTAGAACATGAAACCACGGCCTGTTTCTTGGCACTCCATGAAACAAGGGAATTGCCAAGAAAGACAGCAAAACCAGAAGTGGATCTTCGATCGTCGGGGCATCCAGCCCAATCGGAGTCACAATAGGCAGTTAACTGGAGTGGACCTTTGGTATAGAGCAAACCATGATCAGGAGTGTTCTTGAGGTAACGAAGAACACGCTTAGCAGCAGCCCAATGAGTGGTAGTAGGATGATTGATCGTACCAAATTTGGGTACTCGTAATAGTACGAACTGTTAGGTCGTATAGCGTTGCGCAAGTACCGAGATCGAACCACAGAGAACGGAGTTTTGCAATAAAAAACCAATATGACTCTTAAATTAAATATATTTTAACCTAGTCCCAAAGTGAGAAATATTGTTAAACATGAAACGTGCAGAAATTAAATTATTCTAAAAAATGTAAATAAATGTATGGATAAAAGTAACTAAGGTTAAAGACTAACCTCACCCAATATAAAAATTAGCTTTATACATTAAACACCAATTTTTCGTTTTAACAATTTAAACCCTTCAACATACTCTATTGTGGTTATTGACACAAGTCAAACCAAATAATGTGTTTACCGTTAAGGAGCTACAATGAGTATTGATTATTGATAAAACCATCCACTATATCATTGGATCACAATGGATATTAAATCAAAATCAATCACTCGTTGTGCACTCGGCTCGGAACACATCACAGGATGACTATAAATGTATCAAAACAAACAACCATTCAATTATTTTGTCATGGAAATTAAATGACGAGTACAGAAATTAAATGATGGAAAATAAAACATTAAATGTAAAAGCAAGAAATATAAACTAAGGGTGAGGCTTCATCTTCAACCTTAGTTGAAGAGTTTAGCCACCCATTGAACAACAAAGCATAATAAAATTAAAAGAATGCATTAAAATTTGCTTCAAAGTAAAAGATTACAAATAAAAGAGGCAGAGCATGGCCAACAGTAGCAAAATGCTCTCTAAAAATCGCCCAAAAAACTAAGTGTTCGACCAAATGGACCTAGGGTCCTATTTATAGACTAACAGGTCACTCGAGTGCGTTCGAACGCAGGCAATGCGTTCGAACATAATGATGAATTCTGCGTTCGATCGCACTTGGTGCGTTCGACCGCAGAAAACCGTAACGGCGCAGTGATCAGTGTCAAATTGTGTATATTTGACCCCTTTAACTTATATTTGTTAGGCCTTTAGCTTTGTTAATTTCTAATTATTTTTTATGTTTTTAGTGTTTTGAGTTGTGCAGGTCTTTACAACAAAAGTTGGCCACAAGAAAGCAAAAAGACACCAAGTGAAGATTTGGATTCCTGCCAAGTGCGTTCGACCGCACTTGGTGCGTTCGAACGCACTGACGGTCGAGCGCAAGGACACGGTCGATCGCAGTCCCCGTCAGCCCGCATCTCGTGCGGGTGCCCTAGGAGTCCATCGCTTCAGCATGCGCCGTTACGGTTTTCTGCGGTCGAACGCACATTGTGCGATCGAACGCACAACTCAGCAGTACGTTCGAACGCACCTCATGCGTTCGAACGCACTCGTAGGATTTTGTAGCCTATAAATAGGACCCAAGGCCATTTGGTCGAACACACATTCCTTTGGGGCGTTTTTGGAGAGCATTTTGCTTCTGTTTGGCTTGCTCCGCCTCTTTTATTTGTAAGCTTTTATTTTACAGTTATTTTTAATGCATTATTTCAATTCAATTTTGTTTGTTGTTCAATGGGTGGCTAAAATCTTCAACTTAGGTTGAAGATGAAGCCTCACCCTTAGTTTATATTTCTTACTTTTACATTTTATGCTTTATTTTCCGTTATTTAATTCCGCATTCGTCATTTAATTTCTGTGACAAATAATTGAATGATTGTGTGTTGTTGATGCATTGATAGTCATCCGGTGATGTGTTCCAAGCCGGGTGCACAACGAGTGTTTGGTTGTGATTCAATATCCACTGTGATCCAAGGATACAGTGGATGATTTTATCCATAATCAACACTCATTGTAGCTCATTAACGGTAAACACATTATTCGGTTTGACTTGTGTCAATTACCACAATAGAGTGTGTTGAAGGGTTTAAAGTTTAAAAACGGAAAATGAGTGTTTAATGTATTAAGTTTATCTTTATTGGGTGAGGTTCATCTTTAACCTTAGTTGATTTTATCCCTACATTTTTCATTTTAATTTAAATTCTGCACTTTTCATTGTTCGAAATCAATAATCTTTGAGACTAGGTTAAGATACGTTTAATTTGAGAGTTATATTAGTTTTTAATTACAAAACTCCGTTCTCTGTGGTTCGATCTCAGTACTTGCGCAACGCTATACGACCTAACGGTTCGTTCTCTTGCGAGTACCTAAATTTGGTACGATCAAATTTTGGCGCCGTTGCCGGGGAACGGTTGTTTTTGTTTAGAAATTAATATAATTTTTAGATTGATATATTTTTCTACTAGTTTTTATTTTCTGCATTTTTGTTCATAGTTTATTCTGCATTTTAGTTTATTTTTGTTATTTTTTTAGGTTAGTTTTTAGTTTTTAGCTTGCTGTTTCGGTTTCTGGAAATTCAAAGCGCCGACAGTGCGGTCGAACGCAGTTCTTGCAATCGAACGCACTGCCGCCAATCCCAGAACATTCGCGCAGCTGCGAAAGCTCATCACGCGTCTGCGTGCGAGAACAGGCCCCTCTGACATAGACGCAGTGCAGTGTTGCGTTCGAACGCACCTGAGTTGCGAACGAACGCACTTGCAGAAAACTGCCACACTCTTGCTGCCGTGCGAACGAACGTGCTGACCTGCGCTTGAGCGCACCTCTGCTGCCTGCATCAGCATACCAGAAGACAGTATGTCCAGTTTTAATTTCCTTTTGTTTTGATCAATTGTTAGACTTAGTTTAATTGTTTTGATTGCTAATTTTGAGTATTTTGTCTGCTGAGTTTAGCTGTGTTTAGTTTTTATTTTATTTTATTTTTAAATTGATTAAATATTTTTGCATGTGTTTAGTTAATAATCTAGTTAGTTGAAATTTTTAGTTGTGATTTTATTTTACTTTTTTGCTGCTGTTTAGGGTATTTTGTTCTCTGTTTTTACTACTGTTCTGTTCTGTTTTTACTGCATCCTTTTTGTTTTGATTTATTTTGATTTGTAGCTTTTGATAATTTTTAAGTAGTTTTTCATAGCTAGTTTTGCCATCTTTTTGTTTGTCGTTTTTCTTCTTTTGTTTTTCTTTATTTTTCCTGCATTGTTTACTTTCATAGCTCATTGCTCTTTGCTTTGTAGTTTAGTTAAATTTTCTTCGGTTTATGCTTGGTCGGAGATCCGTGAACTTAGAGTTAACATCTTTAGATCCCGATTTAGAAAGAACACTTAGGAGAGCACGTCGAGCTCAAGTGGAGATGGGAGATAATCAGAGAAATCCTAGAGTGGAGGAGCACAAAGAGCACCACGATGCAAGAGACGGGAACGGGGAGCAAAGAAGAGCATATGACGTGTGATGTGGTGATTTTACGACCAAAAATATCAATGATAAAATTAACCACTCGCAATAGAACGAATCCTGTAGTATATGGCTATATTGAGGGTGTCGAACCTCAAGGACTGTAGGGGTTTCGTTAGTAAATTCAAAAGACTAAATTTAACCTAATTCAACAAAAGAGATTTGTTTTGATTTTGTTTTCTAAAACTAAATGCATAAAATAAAAAGATAATTAAAATATGATAGAGAGTGTAGGGTATTGACTTTACCTCTATCCGTACAACAATGGTTAATCGGATTCAATTCTAGAAATTCATTCTATGCATGTTATAATTAAACGAGAAACTACCTTATTAAAGAGTAAGGATAATCTATCTTTGGTTGGCACGGATCGTCCACCTAACCACTAAGATGCGGCACGACCCGTCTTCCCTAGGTATAAACTATAAAACCCCTTAATAAGTTTCATATAATTAATGGAATAGCATAACCCATCTTCGGTTGGCACAAATCGTCTACCTAAATTACACTAAACTAGGGTGTAGTACGACCCGTCTTCCCTAGGCATGGCCTATCTTAATCCTATTAATCATATGTCTATTAAAACCCATTATATAACCATCATCCCCATAATCACAGAAAATAAGAATGATTTGAGATCAATAAAAGTAAAATACTTTCTAAGACAAGATAAGAATTTCACAAATATTGATTTTGGAATTTAAGAACAATTGCATTTAATAATTAAGAACATAATTCAATTGTAGCAATTCT
>CM017322.1:15914-33570 GCA_006937295.1 Carpinus fangiana
AGTGTTTGGTTGTGATTCAATATCCACTGTGATCCAAGGATACAGTGGATGATTTTATCCATAATCAATACTCATTGTCGCTCCTTAACGGTAAACACATTATTCGGTTTGACTTGTGTCAATTACCACAATAGAGTGTGTTGAAGGGTTTAAAGTTTAAAAACGGAGAATGAGTGTTTAATGTATTAAGTTTATTTTTATTGGGTGAGGTTCATCTTTAACCTTAGTTATTTTTATCCCTACATTTTCATTTTAATTTAATTTCTGCACGTTTCATATTCGACATCAATTCTCTTTGGGACTAGGTTAAGATACTTTAATTTAAGAGTCGTGTTAATTTTTAATTACAAAACTCCGTTCTCTGTGGTTCGATCTCGGTACTTGCGCAACGCTATACGACCTAACGGTTCGTTCTCTTACGAGTACCTAAATTTGGTACGATCAGGCATTATGTTCCTCTTTGAAATACTCCCGAGTTTCTGACAGCGCTCACAAGATGTGCAATAAGAATGAGCGTCTGAAAACATGGTGGGCCAATAAAATCCACACTGCAAAATCTTTGCAGCGGTCTTATTTGCACTGAAATGGCCACCACAAGCATAATCATGACAAAAGGAGATGACATTAGTTTGGTCAAATTCAGGTATACATCTCCTACTGATCTGATCGGGACAATACTTGAACAAATAAGGATCGTCCCAAAGAAAAGTTTTCACATTGGATAAAAATTTGATTTTATCTTGTTTCCCCAATGCAAAGGCATTTGGTCGGTAACAAGATAGTTCACTATGTCAGCGAACCAAGGTGCGGGATTGTGAGCAATGTGCGGGATTGTGAGCAATGTGCATCAATTATTCATCAGGAAAGGTCTCAGAAATGGGGGTGGCATCCTCGGTGAAATCCCAAAGTCAACCTAGACAAATGATCAGCCACCACATTTTCTGTCCCTTTCTTATCCCAGATTTCTATGTCGAACTCTTGCAGCAGCAAAATTCATCTGATCAAACGGGATTTAGCATCTTTCTTGGAGAAAAGATACTTCAACGCCGCGTGATCAAAAAAGATAATGATTTTAGATCCTAACAGGTAGGACCTAAACTTATCTAGTGCAAAAACGACAGCCAACAACTCCTTTTCTGTGGTGGAGTAATTGAGTTGTGCGTCGTTCAGAGTCCTGCTCGCATAGTAAATCACATGAGGAAGTTTCTCAATACGCTGCCCCAAAACAGCTCCCACAACATAGTCTGATGCGTCACACATGATCTCAAATGGTTCACCCCAACTGGGTGGTCTTATAACTGGTGTGGATGCCAGAATCTCCTTCAGAGCCCCGAATGCTTTCACACATTCTTCATCAAATTCAAACGGGGTCTCTTTGGCCAACAACCTACACAAGGCCCTGGCGATCTTGCTGAAATCCTTGATGAATCGCCTGTAGAACCCTGCATGGCCCAAGAAGGAACGGATTTCCTTCACAATACGCGGGGGTGGAAGGTTAGAAATCAAATCTATCTTTGCCTTGTCAACCTTAATGCCCCTCTGAGATATGACATGCCCCAGTACAATCCCCTGCTTAACCATAAAATGGCACTTTTCCCAGTTAAGTACAAGGTTTTTCTTTTTACATCTCACTAACACCAACGTAAGACGGTCAAGACACTCTTGAAAAGATGAACCAAAGATGGAGAAGTCATCCATGATGATCTCCATAAACCGCTCTACCATGTCGAAAAAAATGCTGATCATGCACCGCTGAAAAGTAGTAGGTGCATTGCACAGCCCAAACGGCATACGACGGTAGTCTTCTCCTGGTCTTCGGGGTCCACTGGGACCTGGTTATATCCTAAATAACCATCCAAGAAGCAGTAGTACTTGTACCCAACTAAACGCTCCACCATCTGATCGATGAATGGAAGAGGAAAGTGATCTTTCCTGGTGGCAGCGATCAACTTCCGGTAGTCTATACATACTCTCCATCCTGACTGGACACGAGTTGGCACCAACTCGTTTTCCTTGTTCTTCACTACCGTCAATCCAGTCCGCTTGGGCACATGTATCGGACTCACCCACTTGCTATCAGAAATAGGATAGATGATCCCAGCATCCAACAGCTTGATCACTTCTGCTCTCACAACCTCCTGCATTGCTGAGTTAAGCCTTCTCTGTGGTTCCCTCGATGGTTTGGAATCTTCTTCCAGATGTATCTTATGCATAACCAACGAGGGACTGATTCCCTTGATGTCCTTAATAGTCCATCCTATAGCTTCCTTATACTCTTGATGAGTGCCAAATATTGTATATTTGAGCCCCTTAACTTATATTTGTTAGGCTTTTGACTGTGTCCTTTTCTGATGTTTTGGTGTCTCAAGTGTGTTGCAGGTCACTGACATAAGAATGCGGTTAAAGGGTGGAAATTAAGCACAAGAAAATACAAAAGCTACATTGGTTGTGCGTTCGATCGCAAGTTGTTGCGTTCGAACGCACCTGCATTCAAGCCACAGCTGAAGCCCCACATGCATTCGATCGTACTAAGTGCGATCGAACGCAGTGCGTTCGAACACCCTTACTGCGGTCGAACGCACTCGTGATGACTTGTCAGCATGCGAGAAAACCTAGTTGTTTAGTATAAATTAGCACTTTTCTTTTGTAAACCCTACGTTGGGAGGCGCTGTAGAGAGCAAAAACACGAATTTTGTCGTGTCTAAGCTTTTGTGAACGCTTTTTGATTGTAAGTTTATTCTTTCAATGATTTCAATTGATAATTTCTTGTCTGTTGTTGTCATGAGAGGCTAAATATTCAACTAAGGTTGAAAATGAAACATCGTCAATGATAAACAGTTGTATTCTCGTGAAATTATACACACAATTTGATATTATATTTGTTCAAAATTAATTCTCTTGCTTTATTACTTTAAGTGATTGAGCGTCTTTTGTGATTTCATGCATTGTTTAATATTCGTTGTGTTCTGTCTGAGGATACATCGAGTGATTAAAATTGAGACTAATATCCATCGTAATCTACGGATACGGTGGATGATTTGATCTCAATTAAATACTCGTTGTGATTCTTTAACGGATGAATTCATCGAATGATTTTACATGCATGTTTATGATTTTTGAACTCTGTTAAAATGCGTTTGATTGTCAATTGTGTGTGTAAATTGCAAGAGTATGTTGTTTGATTTGGCAAGGCGGATTCAGAAACCTTAGTCTTTTACTTTGATTGTTATTTAAATTATCGTGTTAATTTAGTTTTGTTAAAGTTGCACGACCAACTTCAAACTCCAGGAACTAGGTTAAAATATGATCTATTTCAATAGAAAATTGATTTTATCATAAAACAAAATTCCCTGTGTATCGACCTCGCATTTTTACGCGCACTTTACTGCACACGACTCGTACACTTGCGAGTACTTTTTTTTTGGTACACCAGCTCTCTCAAAACTCCTAACAATTTCTCCTCTTAAGCATCTATCAAGTCTGAAGCTATAATTACTGGCAAAAACTCAGCTGGTCCTAGGAACTTATACTTAAGACTATCAAGTAAAGGCTTAAGTTCCTTCTTCGGGGAATCAGGTACTGCTGTCTCCTTCTTCTCTTTGCTCTCCAAAGGAGTTGTCTCCAAAAGTGCCTCTGCCTGCTCCATCAGTTTATCTAAATCCAAATCTTCACCAAACTGAGCGAGACATGCTTCCAGGGGGTCCTCTATGCTTGATTCTTCAATGACTTCATCCAAAATCTCCTCAATCAAGCAAACTTGATTCATTTGGTCATAATCAAGTGGTTGTTTTCTAATGTGAAAAATGTTCAACTCCACCGTCATGTTCCCAAAGGAAATCTTCATCACCCCCGACCGACAATTTATAAGGGCGTTAGACGTAGCTAAAAATGGTCGCCCTAGAATCACAGGAATCTCAGTCCCTACCATCTGAACTGGCTCCGTGTCCAACACAATGAAATCCACGGGAAATAAAATTTGTCCACCTTAATCAGAACGTCCTCGACTATTCCCCGTGGAACTTTCACAGACCGGTCAGCAAGTTGCAATGTCATGGTTGTGGGCTTCAGCTCTCCTAGCCCTAACTGCAAATAGACTGAGTAGGGCAACAAGTTTATACACTTGCTCCTAAATCCAACAGTGCCCTCTCAATCTGGCTAACTCCTATCATGCAAGTGATTGTAGGACATCCAGGGTCCTTATACTTGAGGGGTAACTTGCATTGTAGGATAACACTGACCTGCTCGGTCATGAATGCCTTTTTAGGGACATTCGTCTTACTCTTCACTGTGACCAAGTCCTTCAAGAACTTGGCATAGGAAGGGATTTGTTGGATGGCATCCAAAAATGGAATATTTATTTGGACTTGTTTGAACACCTCCAGAATGTCCTCTAATTTCCCTTCATTCCTGGGCGCTTGTAATCTTTCAGGGTAAGGTGCTTTTGGCACAAGCACCCTAGGAGGTTCCTTAATAGCTGAGGTGACCGTAGATGGCTCAGCATCTCCTTCCTTCTGGTTGTCACCCTCTTCATCTCTTGGCTTTTCTTCCTCAACCTGGTCTGCTTCTGGGTCCACCACTTTGTTATCCACTCTCTTCCCAGACCTTAAAGTGACAATTGCCTATACATGCTCCTGATTTGAAGAGTTTCCAATGCTGCATGCTTTAGGGTTGTTCACTGCTTGGCTATGGAGCTTTCCCTTGTCTCTTTCTCCAAGATGATTTGCCAATTGTCCCATCTGCATCTCCAACTTCGAGATAGCCTAGGTGTTCACCATGGTGGAGTGTCTCACATCACTGATTGATTGACCGGTTATCTTCATAAATTCCTTCATGGTCTCTTCCAATGACTGTGTTGATGATGCTGGGGCTTGAATGGGGGCTTGATAAGATGATGATGACGCTGGCGGAACCGAGCGTCCATGATTCTGATAAGGAGCATAAAATCATGTAGGATAGTGATTTTGAGCATGAGGAGCTCCTCCTTGATTTGTGGTGGGTTGATTCTATTTCCAAGAGAAATTAGGGTGGTTCCTCCACCCCGGATTATATGTCTCAGAATATGGCCCACTGGACGGCTTTGGGAAGTTGTTGAAGACATTCACTTGTTCCATCTCAGTAAAAACTGTCATCGATGGACAATTTTGTGCTTGGTGCATGGGACTAGCACAGACAGAACAACTCTCAACAGGAAAAGTGTTTGCCGCATTGACGGACTTCCCTACACTCAGAGCATCCAATCTCTTAACGATGGCATCCATCCTTTGTGCCAACTCTGTTTCTCCTTTTGATTCCAGGATGCCCCATTTTTTAGGGGTTCGGGCTGATTTATCTCGACAACTCGTAAAATTCCAGTGTTGGGAGTTGTCGGCAATTTTCTCCAAAGCCTTGTAGACTAAATCTCCCGTCAAGTTGAGAAATGCTCCCCCATTCATCAGCTCAATCATACTACGGTTGGACTGAGACAGCCCTTGATAGAAGAATTGCATCAGACGCCATTTTTCATATCCATGAGGGGGACATTTCATCAGCAGGTCTTTGAACCGTGCCCAACATTCTGAGAATTTCTCATCCTCATCCTAAGTAAAGGAACTGATTCCCTTTCTTGCCTCGTTTACTCTGGACATTGGGAAAAACTTCTTGTAAAACTGCTTCAACAGTTCTTCCCAGGATGTGATGGAGCCGGGTGCGTTGGACTACAACCACTCCGTAGCTCTATCATGAAGTGAAAAAGGAAAGAGTCTGAGGTGGACAGATTCCTAAGAAAAATTCTGAAATTTGGTAGTAGCACAGATGTTTTTGAATTTTTTAACATGAGAGTAAGAGTTTTCGAGATCTAAACCGTAAAAGGAGGGTAACATTTGAATTACATGTGGCTTAAGATCATAGTGGGTTGCATTAGTCGGTGGCACCGTATCAGCTAATGAGGATACGGTGATGGCTGCGGACCAGCCCAGCCGACAACCATGATTCTTCATAGTTGTAATTGTCGGGGGCTTGGGAACCCTACGGCAGTTCATGACCTTCGCCAATTGGTGAGGAAGAAGTATCCTAACTTTTTGTTTCTCATGGAGACAAAAGGGTTTAAGAATAAAATGGAGAAAATATGTGTGAAGCGGGGTTTTACAAACCTGTTTACAGTTGATCCGGTGGGGAGAAGTGGCGGCTTGGCACTACTATGGCACGAGGAGTGTGGGATAAAACATAATTTTCTTACCAAGAAAGGAAAACAAAAACATATGAAACAAAGGTAGATAAAATTTGAAGACAAACGTTTTTGTAAAACAAAAAATAAATGGGATAAGCTAAACGAGTAATATGATGAAAAAGGAGAAAAAAGAGAAAAGAAAGAAAAAGAAAGAAAAAGACGAGAAAAACCCAAAAAAACGTAACATATGCAAAAGAGTAAATCAAATAGACAAATATTTTATAAGAAAAGAAAACAGTTATGAATAACCAAATAACAACATAACCTTTATAGCTTAGAAAATATATATACATATATATATATATATATGATCAGAAAAGAACCAAATAACATTTCAACAATAGAGACCGAAAAATGAAGAGTCTATCACTATGAAGAAAGTCAAAGATGA
Organism: Carpinus fangiana; assembly: GCA_006937295.1. Lineage (NCBI taxonomy): Eukaryota > Viridiplantae > Streptophyta > Magnoliopsida > Fagales > Betulaceae > Carpinus > Carpinus fangiana. The sequence goes on from CM017322.1 coordinate 22,511, forward strand.
AGTTGTAGTGAGGGTGGGTGACGGATGAAGTGCCAGCTTTGGAAAAACAATAATGTAGAGAAATGTGAATGGTTCTTAAATGTTGTGCTACTGTGCTCTAGTTGGAGAAGTGTGAAAGTCTATGATATAATTAAGATAGGAAGTGATGTGTCGAGAAGCTAATGATTTGATGAATGGTAAAAATTTAAAAGAGACGACATCATCTCCTTAACAAAACTAATGAGATTTGACTAACAAAAACACTACGTTGGAAAATAAGTTCATAAATCGTAACAGTAAATTAATCCAAATGTTGAGACTAGTACAATACTTCCGATGCAACTAAATTAATCCAAAAATTACCGGAGAAACTTTTATTATATCTTTAGAAAATTTAATACAATGACCAAAAAATTTTATGATGTGAGAAGTCATGTGTGTAGTCAGGTTCTTTGCATAGTCGGGTTGACAAGAGGAGTACTTCAAGCAAGCTAAAGAAGATACCCTTAAGCCCTTAAGCTACTCAGCCATCAATCTACAAAAAAATAAAAAATAAAATAAATCAATTTTTCAAAATATTTGTCAAAAAAATGAAATTATTAAACACAATACCACATACCACTACGTCCGGGTCCACCACCAAAGTTATTTGTTAACCAAGTAAGCCGACATCGTTAAACGACCATCAAAAATGCGGTTCTAAACCAAGTTTCTGTTTGGAAAAAGCACATAGCACACAGATACACACCATCTATCTTTTCGGAATCATGATATCCATTCAGGTGCACCATGCATTCCTGAAATAATTGTAGTGTTGCGTCTCTCCCCTCAACTTTCTTGACTGTCCCAGAGGTATAATTATTAAAATTATGGTCACCACCCACATCTTCCACGCTTTAAGGGTTTTAGACCTTTTATTGGAAAGAGAAGTACTCATGGACTCAATCCCTCTCTTCCTAGAGCATTCACCCTACCCCCGCCCCCACCACGGCCCCTGGGCGGCGACGACACAGGCATATTTAACCTCTACCCCTCGCCCCCATGCCCACCTCCGCCCCCGCTTAAAAATAAATTTTTGAGGCCTTCGTAGCCGATGCAACGTTCTCTACAACCCTCAAAAATCTGCAGTAATAATAATAAATATATCAATAATTAAGAACAATGTAGGAAATTATATTTAAGAGAATTAAGAGTTTAGATTATTACCACTTCAACATCAACACCATCATCAATTTTAGAAATTTTGTGACCACCCGCATTAATTATTTGGGCGACAGCTTTCCAATTTCCAAAGAGATCATAGTGATAGTCTCGTCCCATCTATTAGCATGTCAAACATATAATACTTACTTTAAACCAACAATTTTTAATGCTAAAATGGCCATGAAAGATGGCTATAAAAGAAGGAAAAAAATGTTTAAAGTGAGCAAAATAAGGTTTTAAAATAAGCCCAAAACCGGCCCCAAAAAAAAACCCAATAAAAAGCCTAATAAAAAGCTATTTAATAAAAAACTGTTAATAGAAAAGCAATGCAGTCAGCGGTTTAACCGCTTAACCGCCTAGGTCGCTAACCGGTTAACCGCTTAACTACCTAGGCCGCTAACCGCTAGCAGTTAGCGAATGCCTTAATAGATTCTACTAACCACCTAGGCCCTTAGCCACTAACTACTAACTGGTTAGTAGAATCCCGCCTAGGCCCTTAGCCACTAACTGCTAACCGGTTCTAACCACTATTTGACCTAGGTGAAGGCACATCTTCCTAGTAAACAAGGCTACAGGTGGAGGGCAGGAGGCTTGGACCACGTTTTATGTCAAATCCATCTTTTTTTTTTTTTGTTTCAAGTAACACTCCCCTTCAATGAGAAAATCAGGCGTTATTAAGGAAGATACTTGTATCTTTTGTGGGAGTTGGAGACGGTGTGCAACATTTTGTGGGAGTGGCCTTCGGCAAAGGACGTATGGAGTGTATAGAGTGCCTGTGATCGAAGGGTACAAAAAAGCCAAGGCTATGATTCTTTAATGGAAGTGCCGGAGGCTGTCATTGGGAGGTGTGCGAGGGAAGAAATAAATCTTTTTGTTTTGATTGCAGACGAAACACGAAACTCAGTGATGCACGGGGTGTATTCCTCAATTGGGATGTCCATCCCAACAATACAGTAGAAATAAGCCTAAGCGTCAAAACAAGATTTTTGTAAAATCTAAAAGAGTAATACAATTCTAGGAAATCTATAAGCATGATATTTTCTTAAATGTAAATGTGGACCGAGGGTGTAAATGAGGGGGTAAATATCTTGAGGGTTTAAATAACTTACTGAGCATCATTCCATAGGGCCTTTATAGATCGAATCCTGTCACAAGATAACAAAAGCAAATAAAAAAAATAAAAAAAAAATAAAAACTAAGAAATTAAATATTAGATATGAAGACAAATAACGTCAGCCTGAAATTACATTAGAACTAAAAATATGAGAACAAATAATGACGTCAGCCTCAAATTACATTAGAACTAATTGACAACAAAGCAAATTATTAGAAAATATAAAGTCACCCCATTTTTTTCCTAATCAAATAAGGAAAATGGTACATAAGGGTCATTCCCATTCTTGATCCAAGATCCACATTTCAAATGAAATAATGAACTCTTCATCCAAATGAAAATGCTTCCAAACCCAAAGGTTAGAAGCAGCCATCAAACTACATATAATGTACAAAATATAGAAAATAACAAAAAACAACTACAGAAAACCAAAACAATAGGGACACTGGAGCAAGGAGGGCAGCAAGGCGCGGACGGACCAGGGCGTGGTGCACACGCGCCAGCACCAAGAGGAGGATGATGGCAGAGCAGGAGGAGGCGTTGAGGAGCTGGGAGGCCTGCAGTGATGGTAGACTGACATGTGAAGATCCAGGAAAGTAGAATTCTAAAACCCATCTATGAACCAAGGCTGATCCCACTGAACGGGAAGTGGGGAAGTGGAGGATGTTGGGGCGAAGGCTGAGGGTGGCTGATCTGTGGCGAAAAGCAAGGAGGAACACCAAGGATCTTTGGCGAAAAAAAAAACCAAGGAAGAGAGCCACAGTTGACCTCACGGGGAGGTGGTGAAGTCTCACAAAGGAGACCAGAATGAAACAAGGTTTCAGAGCATCTCCAATCTTCATTGACAAATGCAAAAACAACACATTTAGATCACAAAACTATTCGTACTGTCAATGCATAAAAACGTATGTGTACATCTAGGACAAATAGTCCTCTCAAGAACAAGAAATCTTACTCTCAATCCAACCAAAATCAATATTAAGATGATCATAAGAAAATGAAAAAAACAAAAAAACCTGTTAAAATACAAGCTATGCTTGCAATCTGTTTTCCTTGGAGACAGTGGAGAATTTTGAAGGAGTAGATCCTTCTGCAGTCCTTCACCTTCCGGACGCGCCCGCCCCAGCACGCGCCCTCACCGTACTCAATCTTGGCCCTGGTCAAACACATACAGTTATTGCTTAAAAACACTGGTCAACATATGTGCAAAACACAAATCATACGAATATAAAGCCATTAACTAACGGCTAAGAGAAGGATCAACAAAAAACCATGAGCAGAGCAGACACGAGTAATGAAAAAAGCTCACTCGAGTAAGCCAAAAAAAACAAAAAAACCTCGAGTAAGGATTTGACCTACGACGTGAAAGAAAATACAAACGAAAAGATATAAAAAGAAACAAGAACTCAGAGAAAATCACAGAGTTAAGCTAGGAAAGAAGCTAAAATTACATAACAGTAAGATATGAAGATCTAAACGTACCAGGAAAATCGATCAAAGCATAAGCCATACGAAAGAAACAATGACAACCACAATCCGAAGCATATATTACAAAAACGGCACAAAAGTTCATCGAAATGCAAAGAACAGACCATATATTCTACAGATCTAAAAGAATACCTACACAAACAAGTACGTGTGGAAAGAAAGAGAGAGAGAGACTTACGGAGTAGCAGAGTCATCAACGCAATCATCGGAGACGAGAATGGTGGAGCCACCGAACTTGAGCGGAGCGGGGAGGACTTGAGGGAGCTCCTGCTCGGCCTTATGCTTGGGATGCATGGTACGGCCGAGTTCCTAAGCGCCGAACGCGGCCTTGTAGAACTGCACGGCGTCGTTAGCCTTCGGAGCCTACACCAACACCCGCGGCTTCACCAATTAAACAGAACCGCGACAGAGAAACCAAACAAAAACAAGCTCTACAGAGAGTGAAACCCTAACCCTAAGAGAGACGAAATGGATAAAATGAAGATGGCGTGGACCGTGGTGTTTGCAAGGCAGGTGGGACATGGAATTTATAGAAGCAGAGAAGCGGAACCGTCTCTCAGAGATTCTGAGAACCATCAAAATATTTTTCTTCTTCTTGTCCAGCTTGTCCTCGTTTTGTGAGTTAAAACACTATTGCCGATGGATATTTAATCAACGGTCATCAGCACACACCTTGATCAATTGACTTGATGACCTGCTAATGCACGTGTCTCGGTGGTAAAAAGTCTTTACACTTTTCCATTCTTTTATTTTTATCTGCGAAAAAAAATTAAAACAAAACCCAAAAAGGACGTTGAATATTTTGAAAGACTTGAAGTGATAACACAAGCAGTCAGAGCCCTAATTTCAAATCTCACATACTTTTACTGCAATCGTACAAGCTTGAAGTGAAAACACATGCAGCGCAAAGCTCCAAGTTTTACGTTCACAGTTTTTCATCAGAGTATTATGGGCTCCCCTTATCCTATGGGCACCAAAATAACGGAACTGCCCCTAACGCACACTTAAAAAATATTTTCCATCTTCAAGCATAAAGGGCAAAATTGATATTTTGCACGTTATGCAGAAGGGCTGTGTTTGGAAACAGTAAAATGGCCTGAAATAATAGTTAATTTGATTGATATAAAGAAAAAAAATAAGAATGTTTTGTATATAAAAGTAAAATTTTTTATTTTATAATTATTTATTTATTTAAAAAGTGATAAAAATGATTGATGTGATATAAAAAAATAAAAATGTTGAAATTAATTTTGAAAAATTTTTTTGAGACTCTCAAAGTCCAGGGCATTTTACTGTTGACAAACACAGCCAGGATGTTCTTTCACCAAAACGACTGCACAGTGAAGATTTAGATTGATGGACAAACCCCTGGACACGTGTACCACTTACTTGCAATTGAAATGTATATATATTCATTTAACTTATTTTAATATATATTATTTGCGACGGGTGCCACTTTTGTAGTTGTACGATAATATTGTAGGTGCTGTGTTATTGCCCTTGGTTTGCTCTTCAAATTGCGAGCAGTGCCCTTGTAGTAAAGCATTTACAAAAAAAAAAATGGGAAAACCTTTTCCTATGGGGTTTGTTAAAGGGTTTTGGTCTGACAAAAAAAAAAAAAAGGTTTAAAATAGGAAAATGCTAGTATTTTCTTGGTGTCCTCCAACTTTTAACAATTTCTCATATTTGTTTGATTACTACAATAAATAGAAAAATTAGCCAACCAGAACTCTAAATAAAAAAAAAAACAGAGTTGCAACCCTTGAAATAAATATCTATATATCAATGGAAATTTTAAAATTCCTATATATTTTTTTTTTCATTTAGTGTATTTTAAGTCAAAAATTTTAATGATCAAGGATGTGATATCTCCAAGATTACAAAGAAAGAAAAAACTGAAGAAAACTCACGAATCTTATTCGGAGTTTCTCCGAAATAATAATCAAAGTCTCCCTATAAAAGTACATAATATGTATAGCCCCAACACTCTTAACCCTATTAAAGTATATAATATAGACTCTCAAAACCCTAATACTAATAAAACAAGGAAATAGAGTCCGTTTAAACGTAGAAGCGAAAGAGAAAAAATAATAATAATAAATACATAAAAAAATTAAGGATAAAACTCAAAAATATTTTTCTTACTGATTCTGAATGCTCAAACCTCCATAGACTATATGAAGATACACTTTCATTCAAAACATCCTCCACCTATGCTTCTACGATTAATTTTTCAAAACACAAAACAAACCCCTCAATTCAATCTCAAAAAAGAAGAATGGCTGAATTCAGTTTTTCAATTAATTTTCTTAATCATTGCATCAAGCACAAATTAGAAATTTCAAGTTATCCCAAAAATACAAGTGAGAACTAATTTAGCTCAAAAGAGAGTTGTAAGCATTATCAATCTCTTAGATAATGCATATGCCCCCTCAATGAAGTCTTACACACAGGCTGTACAGGGTGTTGCCCGATTTATGTATCAAAGGGAGAGGGATGGGCAGAGCCGAAAACTTCACCTGTGGGTTGTTGTTGGTTGTGATGTAGGACAGTTTCACCCGGGCATACGCTATTCTCGGATACTGTTCACCTAGGCACTATTCACTCACCCCGATCACTGTTCATCAGGGTACTGTTCACCTGGGCACTTTTCACCCTAGGACTCTTCCGCTCGCCGCACCCTTCCACTCGATGCACCCTTTGACCCGAGTATAACATATACCCGAACTACAATTTTCCAAAAGTTACGAAATCCTGCAAATCCTAAGCATTTAACATTTAAGGCTATTAATTCATGGGGAGAACTTCTTAAAATGGGCACCGATCAAAGCTGCAGATCTGTGCTGATGTGTGCTTGTCAGAGGGGCGGCGAAGGCTGCAACTTTTGTCAGAGCAAGGATGGCCCCAAAGTTTGAAGGCCGAAGTTAGCGCTGCAGAAGATATTTTTTGGGCCAATCATGTCAAGCCAAAATATCTTAATATTTCTTTTAGACTAGTTTATTAATTTTATTTTCCTATAAATAGGAACCTTGTGTAACCTTTTGGGAAACAATCCCAACTTTTTTATCAATCAAACTTTCTCTTGCAGAGAACTTATCCTTGTGTGTCATTGTGTTGTGTGTCAATATGCTGATTGAGCGCTGTTTATCAGGTCAAGAGATGCAGAAACTTCTAACCTTTTGGTTACCAAGTCTTCCGCTTGAGACATTTCTAAGAAAATTTAAAGAATAAGATACGAAAATACAAGGATTTGAGAGGAAAGGAGAGTTGAACGAAAGAAGAGAAGAAATCAGAAAGGAATGGAGAAGGAGAAGGAAGGAGTATATTTATAGGGAAACCTTGAAAAGATGATGAAGAGGCCGATTTAAAGAAAAATGATGAAGAAAAGCATTCTTTGCTAAAATATTATTTTATTTTGAACACCAATGTACACAAAAGCAACATCAATTTTCTATTACATAGCTGCTCTGTTTTATTTCTAAACTTGGCAAGACAGCTGCTCAAGAAAAAATAATAATAAGAAAAATAAAGTAGGGCTAAATTATCATATATCTTACCTAATGTGAACGAAGTTATCTCTTAAGAGATGTTAGCTTTAATAGGGCCTAAGTTTAGTGAGTTTACGGGCTTCAAATTTTGGGTTATCTTTCTATTCTTTTTTTCCTAGGCTTTGATTTTTGGGGCTTTTCTGCCTTCTTTTTGAGCTTTTGGATTTAGTGGGCTTTTATTTTAGGCATTTTTTGGTTGCCTGAGCTTAGAGTTCAGGGCCAGTTCAAGGCCTTTTTTGGACAATTTCTGGGGTTTGACTTTTTGGGTTTTTTATTTGTTTTTTTTTTTTCGCTTGAAATTTTTGGGTTCTTTTAGCCCATTCATTTTTTAAAATTTTCTTCATTTGTTAGAAATTGATTAAATTCTATATCAAATTCATGAATCACCGTATCACTGATTATAAATTGGTTATGGCATTACCACCAAATTTAGGATAGTACCAAATTTAGGATTATTACCATTATAAATTGGTTATAGCATTACCACCAAATTTAGTATACCACCAAATTTAAGATTATTACCATTCACCCTTAGGAGATATTACTCAAATATTTCAAAATATAATTCAAAACATTTCATCAAACATAGAATATAGAATATAGAATATAGAATGCAAAAACATTAAAAAAAAAAAAAAAGGAAGATCGACGCTGGTCTCCCAAAAAAAAAATGATCACGATGGTCTTCCCCAAAAAAAAAAAAAGAGGCCTACAATGGGCTGCCACACTTTGGCAGCCGCATAGCAAGGCTCGTTTTAGTAAGGCTTCTTATCAAAACCATTCTTTGGTTTCTGATTATTTTGGTCGAGAGCCTCAATAAACAACACTAGTTACTAAATTTCACTAAATTTAAAAATTAAGGAGGTTAAGAATAAACAAATATCTTTGGTGCTTTAAAAAGTAGGGGTGTAAAAAAAAACTGAGACCGGAACCCAAAAACCAGGAAACCGGGGTCCCGGTTCCAGTTCCGGTTTGGAAAAACCAAAAACCGGATACCCCGATTCTTGTACCCGGTTTTTGGTACCTGATTTTTACCGGGTTACCGGGAATCGGGTTAAATATATATATATTTTTTTAGTTAGGGCTTTACATTTTAGTTTTTTGGTTTGTTTACATAGTTGTTTTTACTTTTTATTGTTTTAAAGTTTTCTTTATGTACCTAATTTAAAATGATCTTTAGAGTATTTTAAAAAATTGAATTTTTATTTCTAAGGCCCATATAGGCAAAACATTGATTTTTTAGGATTTTTGGGCTTTTTTAGGTTTATTTTTTAATTATTTGGAACAATTACAACAAAGCCCCTTTAATTTGGACAAAAATACTAACATATTTTTTAAAAAATAACCAACTTATAAAAAACAAATGGGCTTATTTTAGGCCCAACACCTAAAATAAGCCCAAAAAGTAATTTTTTTAAAAAAACCGGTAACCGGACCGGGTACAACCGGAACCGGCCGGTAACCGGGACTCCGGTTCCGATTTTCCAAAACAAGGAACCGGGGTACCCCGATTTTGACCAAAAATCGAAAACCGGATCGAGTTGACACCCCTAGTAAAAAGTGGTGACAATCTAATCTAATGACGTAGGACAGTTTACCGATAACCTCACCCGTACAAAAATTCTCTCCCCACCGAGACACCTTATGTGCCGGGACCACTTGAACCTCACAAGGCGCAAGCTGGGCCGAGCCTTTGTGGTTAGGTATGGGTTGGATTGGCGGTTTGTTGCATAGAGGCGGAAACAAAACCCTAAATCCCAGGGGAAGCACTAGATAGATTGCAAGTGAAAGCAAATGCCCTAGAAAACTCAGAGAAAAGAAAGCAGAGAGATGGATCACATAACAGCAGCTGAAGAGCGAATTGCGTCAGAGAGATTACAACAAAAACTACACCAACTCAATTTAGTCGCTAAAGAACATTTTTCTCCTACCCAAGACCATGTCAATTTCACCCTTCAGGTTCTACTTCTCTCTCTCTCTCTCTCTCTAATATGATTGTATGCATTGGTCTGTGAGAGTTTTCTGGGTTGTTAGATTATTATTCTGATGTGGGTGTATCTTATCTCTGATGGTTATTTGTTCATTGTTCTTCTGTGACTGTGAGGAAAGTGAATTAATTTGGATTTTATTTTTTGTAAATCTTATTTGGACTTGAAGAGAAAGCAAAACCCATTTCAAAGGAAAAAATTTTGGTCTTTTTTTGTTGGTTTATTCCATTTATTTTCCTGAGTTTTTTCAACGGAGTTTTGACGAATGTTTGGTTTTTGACTTTCCAAGCTAGACAAAAAAAGACATTCGAATTTTTAGCCATTCTGGGTCACAAAAATATGGCCATGGCCAGCCGCCACAATGTTCACTAACACACAACTGCGATCGATCCTTGCTCTTGCGCACTCTAAGGCAATCAATCGCACTACCAAAATGCCTACTCTCTTGATCCAAAAAGGTTCTAGCTTCTTCCAATTTTTGTCCTTTAAGCTCTCGGTACTTCTAGAATTTCGTCATTTTCTCCAAAAACCTAGAAAAAACACAAAAATGAAGATCGAAGGAGTTTCGACAAATGTTTGATTTTCGGCTGTACGAACGTAATTGAGATAAAATATTAGACTTTCTAAGATAGACCCAAAAAAAAAAAACGAATATTCTAATTTTCAGCCATCCTTAAAATAGGAAAGTTCATTTGGGGTTTAATTTGGGTTTTCAACGAGGTTTCATTTGAGATTTCAATAGAGTTGCGACGAATGTTTGATTTTCGGCCGAATGAACCCAAATTGGATGAATATTTGACTTTCTAAGCATGACCAAAAGAAAAAAAGATATTCTAATTTGCATCTGATGCAAAAATTGGAAAATTTATACGGGGTTTCAACGGGTTTGGGTTTCAACGAAATTTCGCATTTTCACTACCCAAAAAAAGCCGAAAATTCAAATTTTATTCTTTGAGTAGCTCGAGAAGTCTGATATTTTGGTCATTCATATGAATTTTGAGGAAAATCTTCCATTTGGACTCGTGTTTTTTTTGTTTTCCTACATCCAAGAAGAACAAATGCTTTATATTTTCGCTACCATGAACGTCCGGAAATTCGAATTTCCTAAAACCCTATGATATATATATTTGAATTTCTAAGCTAGACAAAAAAAATANTTAAAAAACAAAAAAAAAAAAAAAAAAAAAAAAAAAACGGATATTCTAATTTTCAGAAAATTGGAAAGTTCGTTTGGGGTTTAATTTGGGTTTTCAACGAGGTTTCATTTGAGATTTCAATGGAGTTGCGACGAATGTTTGATTTTCAGCCGAACGAACCCAAATTGGATAAATATTTTTACTTTAGGGTTTAGCATGACCAAAAGAAAAAAAGATATTCTAATTTGCATCCGTCACAAAAATTTGAAAGTTAATACGGGTTTTCAACGAGTTTGGGTTTCAACGAAATTTCGCATTTTCGCTACCCTGAAATGGCCGAAAATTCAAATTTCATTCTCTGAGTATCTCGAAAAGTTTGATATTTTGGTCATTCATATGAATTTTGAGGAAAATTGGCCATTTGGACTCTTGTGTTTTTTTGCTTTCCTACATCCAAGAAGAACAAATGCTTTATATTTTCGCTACCTTGAACGGCCAGAAATTCGAATTTCCTGAAACCTTATGAGATAGATATATATATTTGAATTTCTGAGCTAGACCAACAATTCAAAAAAAAAAAAAAAAAAAAAAATTCTATTATTTC
>CM017322.1:35210-107652 GCA_006937295.1 Carpinus fangiana
TTCCCCCCCCCCCCCCCCATTTTTTTAATATTTTCCTTTTTCTTTTTTCTTTTCTTTTCTTTTTTTTTTAAAAAAAATTAATGATAAAATGGTCAAAACGACGTCGTTTTGAAGCCCAAAACGGTGTAGTTTTAGAGCCCAAAACGACGTAGTCTTGGAGTGAGGGATAAATGAGTAACTTATCCCTCAATCCGTTAGGATTTCACGGAAAACCCTAACGGAAGGGGGAAACTGAAAGCAAATATGAGTTTCGTACACCAAAGTGAGAGCTTTTGAACTTTGGGGGGGTGTTTGCAAAAGGCGTGAAAATTCAGGGGGGTTAAGTGAAATTACCCCATAAAATTAATAACAAAAGACTCCAAACAATATGGAAATCATACAAAAATACATTATACATACTAAAAATAATAAATAATAAATAAATAAACTCTATATAAATGCCTTGCGTTCAATTGGGCCCAACCAATTCCTGCAAAACAAGAACCCACAAATTAAAAATAGAAAAAGAATTGATGAAAAAAAGAGTTAAGATGATTTGGTTCGACAATTACCTCTTTTAGGGACTAAACATCGCTATTAAGCTCATGTACCACTCTTGGAGGCTGCAGATTTATAAAAAAACATATCATAAGAAGAAAGTAAATAAACCTCTATATGATAAGGAAACTGTAAATTCATACAATGGATGTTTAACACACAGCCTTAGATATTTAAAATATTATAGAATTCTTTGAGAAATGAAGATTAGAGCTTATACCTATTTTGTAGAGTAGAATTTAAAATTCAGCTCTGATGAAGATTGAAAAGCCTCAATAATAAAAAATACAAAATAATGGAATTCCTGCATAAACAACCCGCCAATTAAAAAATAGTAAAAGAATTGATGGAAAAAAATATAGAGATCATATGATTTGGTTCGGTAATTACCTCCACCACGACGGGGATTTCAGTTTGAGGCCAGTTGGGTGGTGGAACAAGACTTCTTGGAGGTTGTGAAAGAGGCCTAGGTGGGAGAAAACAATAGCACACCGGAAATGGAGGACACGAGCCACAAGCTCGACCGGTGCAGACAATCTCTCATACAGTGGGACCGGCACAAGCTCAAGTCTGGAGAGGCTTCCATCAAAGCTTTGACAGCCAAACTAGAAGGTATGCAGAGTCGGGAAACCCAAGCTCAGCACGATGAGATAAAAGGTTTGAGAAATCAGATTGAGCTCTTACTGGAGAAAGAAGACCTCAAATGGAAGCAACGGTCAAAACAGGCTTGGTACCAAAAAGGAGATAGGAACACCCCCTATTTCCATGCTTGGGCTTCCCAACGAAGACGGGATAACAAAATAGAGAAGATCAACGACGAGCTGGGCAGGGAATGGATTGACAAGGGAGATGTGCAAACAACCTTCATCAACTATTATCAAAACCTTTTCTCTTTGGGAGGTGTTGATGATATGGATGTATGTCTGGCAAGGATAGAGGCGAGGGTAACAAATGACATGAATTCCCAAAATGTTGGCCCCGTTCACAACAACAGATGAGGTGGAAGCAGCTTTGGGGTAAATGAAGCCTTTAAAGTCCCAGGCCCTGACGGATTTGCAGTAGTGTTCTTCTAAAGCTCTTGGTCTATTGTAGGCCTGAAGGTATGTGCAGCTATTCTTAATTTTCTGAATTGCGACTCATTTGATCCTGCCATTAATCATTCCTTTGTAGCTCTTATACCCAAAAAGAAAACTCCATTATGTGTTACGGATTTTCATTCGATTAGTTTATGTAACGTGTTTTATAAGCTTATTTCTAAGGTATTAGCTAATCGATTGAAGAGGGTTCTACCACACATTATCTCCTATACACAGAGTGCCTTCATACCAGGGAGATTGATTACGGATAACATCCTTGTGGCATTCGAGGCATTGCATACCATGAATGGCCGTCTGAAGGGGAATGAGGGTTTTATGGCACTCAAGCTAGACATGAGCAAGGTATAAGATCGAGTTGAATGGCCCTTCCTTGAAAGTATTATGAAGCGGCTTGGTTTTAGGGATCGTTGGGTGCATATGATCATGACTTGTGTCACCACGGTGACTTATTCCATTTTAATTAATGGACAGCCCCATGGATATATTACCCCCACTCGAGGGATTCGGCAAAGTGACCCTCTATCACCTTATTTGTTCCTTTTGTGTGCAGAAGGCCTTAGCAATTTGCTTAGACGAGCAGAAGCTAGCAACGAACTATCCATAATGCCTATCACACGTAGAGGTACAAAGTTGAATCACCTATTTTTTGTTGATGATAGCATGTTGTTTTGTAAGGCTAATCTTTCTTAATGGCATAAGACTCAAGAAGTGTTGGAGACTTATGAAAAAGGCATCGGGCCAAAAGATTAATAGAGAGAAGACCTCTATATTTTTCAGCAAAAATACCAAGGTGATTGCACGTAACCAAGTCCTTGCAGCTTCGGGGGTAAGTTCAACAACATGTTATGAAACTTATTTGGGGTTGCCGGCCCTTGTTGGGAAATCCTACACTCGGTCTTTTCAAAAAATTCAAAGTCGTGTGGGGGATAAACTCAATGGGTGGAAGGAGAAATTCTTATCTTAAGCCGGTAAGGAGGTGCTTCTGAAGGCAGTGGTGCAGGCCATACCCACCTACACTATGAGTGTTTTCCAACTTCCAAAGATGTTGTGTCAGAAAATTAATTCCTTGATGGCCAAATTCTGGTGGGGTCACAAGGAGAATCTCTCCCGTATATCTTGGGTGAGTTAGGAAAAATTGTGTAGATCAAAGCATAGAGGGGGATTGAATTATCGGGATTTGGAGACCTTCAACCAAGCTCTACTTGCTAAGTAGGGATGGAGATTTCTCCAAAACCCTAATTCATTGGTGGCGACAATTTTCAAGGAGAAATACTTTTCGAGGGTCACTCTTTTTACGTGGAAAGTGTGCAGTAACGCGTTGGCCACATAAGAAAATCTCCATAGGCGAAAAATCACCCAGGACATTTTGTGCCCCATTTGTGGGCAGGTACTTGAGTCCACGGGCCACGTTCTCTGGGAGTGTGGAGCGGCTAAAGATGTCTGGATAGAAAGTACCCGAAAGCTCCAAAAAAGTTCGTACATGGAAAACTCGTTTGCTGCAATTGTAGAGAAATGTCTTGGAGTCCTGGAACCGGAGGAAATGCAATTTTTTGCTATAATAGCCCGCCTGTTGTCGTTAAGAAGGAATGTGGTGGTCTTTAGGGGTTCGATGTTTGGTCCAACAGAGGTATTGCAACAAGCTCGGGAGCAAATTGCAACCTTTGAACAGGCTGAGGCTAGTAAACAGAAGGGGATGACTACACGACCATAGGGGGAAAACCACACATGGAAGAAACCACCTGCAGGGTTCTACAAAATCAATTGGGATGTCTCTCTTGATGGAGCACGGCGTCATATGGGGATTGGAATTGCAGTTAGAAACCATGAAAGTGTGTTTGTGGCAGCAATATGTTGGGAGATTAAAGCGGTTATGGAGTTTTTAACAAAAGCACATTAATATACATAATTGAACACAACTCTAGCCCAAAAGCCTAAGCTAATGGGTTAAGGTCTACTTAGGTATATTAAGCACTCTTTTCTTTTATATTTTCTCAATATGGGATACAACATTCACATGTACACTTACAACAATCTCCCCCTCACTTGTGAGTCTTTTCACATTGACCAAATTCTCATTCGCTTGTGAGTCTTTCTACATTCCAAGAGTGTCTCACGTCAAGAGTTGCAGATAGTTGACACAATTCTAAACCCGACGCATCCAGACACCAGTTCCAAAAAACTAATCATGGCTCTAATACAATTTGTTGGGAGATTAAAGCGAATATGAGGTTTTTACCAAGAGCACATTAATATACATAGTTGAACACAACTCTAGCCCAAAAGCCTAAGCTAATGGGCTAAGGTCCATTTAGGTATATGAAGCACTCTTTTCTTAATGTGGGACACAACACTCACAAATGCACTTATAACAATCTCCCCCTCACTTATGAGTCTCTTCACATTGACCAAACTCCTCATTGCTTGTGAGTCTTTCTATATTCCAACCTCCTTGCTTGTGAGTGTTAGAATGTAGAAAGATTTACAAGTGCACTCGCAATACAATGTGTGCAATCAAGGAGCATGTTACGGATCGTGGGATGGCAGAGGCAATTGCAGCTTGGCACGCAGTCAAACTTTCACGGCGTCTACAATTGAATCAAATTGTATTAGAAGGGGATGCCATGGAAGCAGTCACTTTACTTAACCGGGATGAAGCCTGGCTGGGGAATTATGGTCAGATCATACAAGATGCGAAGCAGGTGTTGCAGCACTGCATGGAATGGAAGGCTACCCATGTGCCTCGTGCAGGAAATGGGGTAGCACATAGTATTGCGAGAATGGCTCTTTCTATAGGCAAAGAAGTTCTGTGGCAGGATGATTTTCCTGTTAGTATTTGCGACCTTGTATGTACTGAGCAAGGCTCGATTTAATCAATAAATCACACTTTTATTCACACACACACACCAAAAAAAAGAAGAAAAAGTAGTTTCAAGAGGTATGTGGACTTTCCCTTTATATTTCAAATCTCTTTTTTTTTTTTGAGAGAGATATATTTCAAATCTCTAATACAACATTAATAGCTTTTACCAACTGAATTAGTTATGGTTTGCCATATATATACATGGACTCAAATAAAAACATAGGAGGAAAGATACATGAAAACTCTTAAAAAAGAATACAAAACAAGTAGAATTTTTTTTTTAAAAAAAAAAAGAGTTAAGAAACTTAAAAAACACAAAGCTAAAAAATGATAGGCAGGAAAAAAAAGTTAAATTCACTTTACCCCCTAAAGTTTTAGGAATTTTTCAATTCGAACCCCAATGTTTAAAAATTGGCAATATACCCCCAATGTTTCAAAAAATTTCAATTCAGACATTCCATTAATAATTTTCGTCAAATTGGACGGAAATCTATGAAATTACATAATTACCCTCAATGCTTTATTATTATTTTTTTTTAAATTTCCATCCAATTAGACAAAAATTAGTAACATAGGGTCTAAATTGAAATTTTTTGAAACATTAGGACGAAACATTGTCAAATTTTAAATATTGAGATTCGAATTAAAAAACTCTTGAAACTTCAAGAAAGTAAAGTGAAATTAACCTGAAAAAAAAATATAGAAGGTCATGCAATGCTAGACGAACCCCAATAATAATTAAACACACACCAACAAAGAAAAAAAAAAATTTAAAAAAATCTTTTCATGTTTGTCCAAACCGAAGAAAGAAAAAACACAAACAAAGTAGGAGATGATGACCATGGGCCAACAGTAGATGCAAAAAACGACATTTCATTAATTTGGCTGATTAAGAGAAAATAGAAGAAATTTAAATCGAAAGAAATTAAGAAAATAAAGAGAAAATTCAAATTACAAAAAAAAAAAAAAAAAACCGAACACAATTTAAAATAACAAAAAATTAATGGAAATGAAAATAAAATAAAATAAAAAACTATAATTTGTTTTATTATTTTTTTCAACTTTCAGCGTTTTTCTTTACTTCAATTTTTTTTTTTTTTGTCACCGGTTTAAAAAGAAAAATTCTTTGTTTAAATTTTTTTTTTCCCATATAATCCTTGTTACTTTTTACTTTTTTTTAGCTTATGTTATGTTTTTCACATTTTATTAGTTTAATTTTCTTTTATTCTCAGTACTACTTTTAATACTACTGAAAATTTGTGTTCGTTTTTCATTTTTTTTTTTTTTAATTTTCATAATTCATCTTCTTTCTTGTTATTGTTTATTGTACCTTGCAAGTAGGAAAAATCAATTAAAAATAAAAGACAACAAAATTATGGAGAGCACCCCATACTCCTGAACTAACAATACTTTTGGGATATATACATTCTAGCATGCCGTGTATTTTTCCAAGTCTATCATCAGCGGTTATGCTTTGATGATTTGGTTAATTTTTCTTTATAATTGAAGTTTTGAAATCACTATGTGAACATCTTAGCCATGTTATTTGCAGGTCATTGCCGTCAAACCAAAGTTCCCAGTATCAAACTTAACTCTCGTATTCTTCAGGTACTTTCCTTACAGACTCTCTCTATCTCTTTGGTTAGTATTAAACATTTTATTATCAAATTTGTTGTGAGTGTACTTGTGAGTGTTGTGTCTTACATTGAGAAAATATAAAAGTAAAGAGTGCTTAATATACCTAAGTGGACCTTAGCCCATTAGCTTAGGTTTTTGGGCTAGAGTTGTGTTCAATTATGTATATTAATGTGCTCTTGGTAAAAAAACTCCATATCGCTTTAATCTCCCAACAAATGGTATCAAAGCCACGGTTACTTTCCTAGGACGGGTGTCTGGATGCGTCGGGTTTAGAGTTGTGTCAGTCTTCCGCAACTCTTGACGTGAGACACTCTTGGAATGTAGAAAGACTCACAAGCGAGGGAGAGTTTGGTCAATGTGAAGAGACTCACAAGTGAGGGGGAGATTGTTGTGAGTGCACTTGTGAGTGTTGTGTCCCACATTGAGAAAATATAAAAGTAAAGAGTGCTTAATATACCTAAGTGGACCTTAGCCCATTAGCTTAGGCTTTTGGGCTAGAGTTGTGTTCAATTATGTATATTAATGTGCTCTTGGTAAAAAAACTTCATATCACTTTAATCTACCAACAAAATTAATGGAAAATTTTCAAGTACCAATCTCCTTGGAACAGATATTCATAGGTTTGTCTGGGAGCTTATCAAAATAAACAAACTGCCTGCTTACCAAGTCATTTGTAAATAAGTACCACTCTATTTGCTTTGTAAGCCTTCAATTGTCAGGAACTTTTTTGTGATTCATTTTTAAGATTTTTTTTCCACTTTCTCTATCTTTTGTATATGCTTTCTACTTGCCAATGTTTCTTCTTATGCACAGGTTGAGCAATTTAAGCACCTTCTTGGAGTCAAACCAACGGATTTGTGGAATACCCCTCTCTTATAACTCATCCATAATCCTTTACATTGGCAAAGCAGTTTTGATGTGAGAATTGCTTGGAATTGGAAGAATTCTAGGTTAGTTACTTTGTCGGTTCTTGTATTTTGTCATCAAGAGATTCTTTCAGAAGTCCTGATGGTTTCCTTTTCTAGTATGTAAAATGCTGGACCAAATTTCACTATTAAAGATCAAGTAATTCTGATTTCATTTTGTTAAATATATTGAAGAGTGGAAGAATGAGAAAGAGATGAGAGAGCGGAAGCATATAAGGACTACATTGTATTGACTCTAATTATTGATGTAATTACAGAGGTATTTATATATAAAGAGGCTATGAGTAATAAGCAAAAAACCTTAGACTAATTAAGGTAGGAAATAAACCCTAAAAAATAATATAAAATATTCTAACATCCCCTCAAACTGAAGGTGCAAGCTTGAGTTTGGGAAAAAAAAAAAGGGAAAAAATTATGATATTTTTTGTTGCCGAAAAATTCGCGGGAGTGGTGGCCGGAATATGGCGGCCGGCAACTGCTGGCTGCCAGTGGCTACTAGTGGCAGCTGGGCTATGAAGGATTTGACTGACTAGGTAGACTTGAGAATTGGATTAGAGCTTTATAAGATTATTATGGCCCATGTAATCGGGCCAATCTAGCTGATTACATGGGCCATAATAATTTTGGCTAAAACCCATGGAACCATTGAATTTGGTATGACCCAAAAAAAAAAAAAAAATTGTGATCCGGGTCTAATATGGTGAACCAGGTTGATTGCCTTGGACCGGGTTTGAGGAATTGACCCGATTTTGGACCAGTTTTAAACCCGATGACCTGGGTTTAAGAATTGACCTTAGACTAATTAAGGTGAGAAATTGACCCAAGTCTCATCCAAAAGTAAAGTTTCCCCAACATATTTCTTTGGGGGTTCTTTTTGAACCTTTTATCACATACTGTTTGTCATTTGAAATGGTAAAACCATCTTAGTCAGCTCTAACTTTAAGCTATTCAAATCCCTTTCAAACATATTGCTGACAGTTTCATGCAGCACTTGAGCATATTGTGGTGGTAATATTACTAAATTTGCTTCTTGTAAAGCTCGAGTTTTGGTCAAGCTGCTATGATATTAACAAATAAAATACTATGACGTTACATATAGGAGTTAAAAATACTTGTCCGATAACCTTTGTTATTTATTTTTTTTATATAAGTTAAAAAAAAAATATATATATATATAACATGATCCAAATGTGTTTTCTGGATGAGATTGTGTTTTGGGATGCCTATTTTTGTTTGGCTTATTGTTTTATTTATTTCTTTTGCGTAGACTAACTTAGTCATTTATTTAATTTTAGACCCATAATAAGATTTTTGTTTTTTTTTTTTTTTGGTGGACACATAAGATGATAAGAAGCTTACTTTATATATAAGTAAAATTAGCCCATTAGACTTTTTTAGATCATCAGCGAAAATTAAGATCGAGGGTAACAGTCTATTCAGGGGCAAAGGCAACCACCACTTTTTTTTTAACCCTCATAGAAGTCCTTTGATGTCTGTTTTTTTTGTAACAAGATTGCATTAAAACACAAGAGCACAGTACAGCCCTTCAAGGAGGGAAAAACACAGAAGGTGGTTCAAGACCACTACAATAAGATGGAGGAGAAGAAAAGGGGGGGAAGATGAGAATGCAGCCCGAGCCTTGGAGGACTCTTGCCGCGGCCCAGANACCTTTTATCACATACTGTTTGTCATTTGAAATGGTAAAACCATCTTAGTCAGCTCTAACTTTAAGCTATTCAAATCCCTTTCAAACATATTGCTGACAGTTTCATGCAGCACTTGAGCATATTGTGGTGGTAATATTACTAAATTTGCTTCTTGTAAAGCTCGAGTTTTGGTCAAGCTGCTATGATATTAACAAATAAAATACTATGACGTTACATATAGGAGTTAAAAATACTTGTCCGATAACCTTTGTTATTTATTTTTTTTATATAAGTTAATATATATATATATATATAACATGATCCAAATGTGTTTTCTGGATGAGATTGTGTTTTGGGATGCCTATTTTTGTTTGTCTTATTGTTTTATTTATTTCTTTTGCGTAGACTAACTTAGTCATTTATTTAATTTTAGACCCATAATAAGATTTTTGTTTTTGTTTTTTTTTGGTGGACACATAAGATGATAAGAAGCTTACTTTATATATAAGTAAAATTAGCCCATTAGACTTTTTTAGATCATCAGCGAAAATTAAGATCGAGGGTAACAGTCTATTCAAGGGCAAAGGCAACCACCAATTTTTTTTTAACCCTCATAGAAGTCCTTTGATGTCTTTTTTTTTTGTAACAAGATTGCATTAAAACACAAGAGCACAGTACAGCCCTTCAAGGAGGGAAAAACACAGAAGGTGGTTCAAGACCACTACAATAAGATGGAGGAGAAGAAAATGGGGGGAAGATGAGAATGCAGCCCGAGCCTTGGAGGACTCTTGCCGCGGCCCAGAATGCCACATGATGGGCGTAGAAATTTGCACTTCTGTTAATCTTCTTTGCCTCCCACTTAGAAGAGGGATGGAAAAGAGCTAAGGTGTCAACTATAAGCTTTTCAATAAGCTAGTCCTGGATGAGAGCAGGAGAATTTAGAGCCGAAATCACTATCATGGAGTCCCCTTCAAGAACAAAATGATCCAAATTCATTGAAGAGGCTAGGAGGTAGCTAGAAGAGCTCCTTGAGCTTCACCATAATTCGGAGAGCAGGGGGGAGAGATCTGAGAAACAGTTTTCAGGATGGAGCCAGTGTGGTCTCTACAAACAGCTGCTTGAGCTGAGAAGTGATCTCTTATAGCCGTGTCAAAATTGATTTTGTAGGAACCTTTTTGTGGAGGAATCCATACTTGAACTTATGGAGCAGGGATAGAGTGCCAGGTAGCTGCATGATCAAAAGTTGCTTTCTTGATGGAAGAGGCCAGCTTTATAGTATCTGGGATAATTCCATCATGAATAGCTTTGTTCCTACCAAACCATAACATATCACAAAGCACAGAGGAGTAAATTTGAAACAGGTGACTATCCTCTTGAGGTATACCAAAAACAGCATGAGGAGAAATGATGCCTTTGACCTAGCTGGAAAGTGAAAGAGAAGACCAAGCCATGGAGTCTAGGGGCCAGAAAGAAGATCTCCATGCAATCCTAGCAAAGCTACATCTAAAAAATAAGTGAAGGAGAGAGTCTTCTTCCATTCTGCACAGGGGACACAGGGAGTCAGCTGGGTGGATAGGGAAAATAGCTTGGAGTCTTGCCTTTGTAGGGAGGATATCCCAAGCAATTTTCCAGAGAAAAAGCTTAAGTCTAGCATTAAGCTTGAGTTTCCATAAAAGCTTCCACAGATTAAGGGGAAAAGGAGAGGAGTATGAGGAGACTCTAGAAGAGCTTATGAATCTATGAGCTGAGCTTGAGGAAAAGTTGCCAGAAGGTGATGGAGTCCAGAGAAAATCTGCTCTTTGGAGAGGAGCTAATGGATATTTTTTGGATCTCTCTAACACTATGCCTATCAAGCAGACTCGAAATAAGGGGGGTGTTCCAAGTGGCATTTAGATTGATCAAGTCAGAAATAACTAGATTAGTGGAGTTTGGAGGCCTTGGATAAGAAGGAGAAACAGAAAAAGAAGGTAAAGTTGGAATCCATGGGGAGTTCCAAATTGGAATGGAGGAGTGGATGTGAACTCTATGATAGGCTCCTTGGGAAATGACAGGCAAAGAAGAAATGATACCTTTCCATAGCCATGAGGGAGCAGAATGGGGAGGAGGGGAGAGAAAAGAACCAGAGAGAATATACTTACCTTGGAGTTGAAGCACCCACATGGAGTCTGAATGAGAGAGCAACTTCCAACTGAGCTTTGAGATGAGTGCAAGGTTGACATCTTCCATTTTTCTAAACCCTAGGCCTCCACTGGCTTTAGGAGAGCATAAAGAATGCCATGATTTGAGTGAGAGGTTTCTGTTTTTCTTAGGATGAAAGCCCCACCATAAGTTTTTAAACAATTGGTCTAGTTTTCTGCAGAAACTTTTAGGGAGAAAGAATGTGCTCATAGCATAAGAAGGCATAGCTGCTGCCACTGCTTTGATGAGAATTGATCTACATGCTTGAAAGAGGGTTCTGGCTCTCCAACCTTCCATTTTAGACTAAATGGAATCAATGATGCTTTGGAAAGCATCTCATTTTGAACGACCCAAGAGGATAGGAAGACCTAGGTAAATTGAACTGGTGGGGTTAGGGTTGAAAGGGAGGATGTTTAGGACGGAGGTGGTGGTAGATGACTTGGTATTTTTACTGAATCTTATGGAAGACTTTCTGGAGTTTATGGACTGTCCTGACCAGGAACAGTATTTATCAAGGCACCCTTTGAAGCTAGCTGCTTCTAGGAGAGAAGCCTTTCCAAACAAAAGGAGATCATTTGCAAACAGCAGATGATTGATAGCAGGGGAGGCTCTAGCAATCTTCATACCCTTGATGTTGCCAATCCTTTCCTCTTTAAACAATAATCTTGAAAGCAATTCAGATCCCAAAATGAAGAGGAAAGGTGAAAGGGGGTCACCTTGTCTCAAACCTCTCTTAGGAGAAAATAAGTGAAAGGGGCTGCCATTCAAGAGGATAGAAAATGAGGTGGATGAGATGCAAGACTCAATTCATTGCAGCCAGGTAGCATGGAAGCCAAGGTGCTGCACAATGGCCAAAATCAGATTCCATTCCATCTTATCAAAGGCTTTCTCCATATCCATCTTGAGGAACATAAAACCACATTTCCCTCTCTTGAGCTTGAAGGAATGAAGAAGCTCATGAGCAATGATGGAGTTGTCTTTGATACTTCTATTTGGCACAAAAGCTGATTGGAGGGGGGAAATGATCTTTGGAAGGAGAAGCTTGAGTCTATTTGCTAGGATCTTTGAAATAATCTTGTAGGAGATATTGCAAAGACTAATAG
Organism: Carpinus fangiana; assembly: GCA_006937295.1. Taxonomy (NCBI): domain Eukaryota; kingdom Viridiplantae; phylum Streptophyta; class Magnoliopsida; order Fagales; family Betulaceae; genus Carpinus; species Carpinus fangiana. Next base: position 47,196 of record CM017322.1, read on the forward strand.
GCCTGAAATGATTCACTGAATGAGCACCAATTTGTTTAGGGATCAAAGTAATAAATGTGTGGTTTTGTTCTCTGGCCATCTTCTTGTTTAGGAAAAAATCCCAAACACATTCCAGAACTTCACTCTTGACAACACTCTAGTATTTTTGGTAAAAAAAAAGGGCAGAAAAGCCATCTGGACTAAGAGCTTTGGAGGATTCAATACTTGAGAAGGCTTTAAACACCTCTTCTTCAGTGGGAATGGAAACAAGGGCCAAGTTTTCCTCTTCCGAGATGATAGAAGGAAAAAGATCCGAGAGTTCCTCATCAATTGGTGGGGAGGTGGAGGAGAACAGGTTTGTGAAGTGGTCAACAAAATTCCCCCCAATAGCAGCCCTGTCAGAGAGCCAACCACCTGCACTGGTTTTCAGAAAATTCACTGCAAATTTTGAAGGGGTGTAGAGTCTATTTGGTCAGTGAAGTTCATATCCTCAGTAAGCCTAAGGTCAAAAAGAAGGAGCTGCTGGTCCTTTTTTGTGGGAGTTGGAGGATCCTGAAAATCTGTGTCTTTTCTTTTTGAGATGGGTTTTGGGGTTTTTTGGGGGTAGCTTAGGGTCTCATGGTCTGTGGAGGAAGTGCTGGTGGGCATGGTTGTAGTGTTTATGGCTAGGTGAGGGTATATAAGTGTGGAAGGGTTTTTGGCGAGTGAGAGGAGTACGTTTGAATTGTTAGATATTTCTGTTGGTGAAAGAGAAGTCTTTGATGGGCTGGTGAGGAGCTTTTTTCCGTGGGCTTTTTTTTTTAGAAACCAGACTAGGCCCATGATTAAATTGTTGCAATTCAATTGAGATTGAACCAGGAAAAAAGCTAGCAGGATGTGTTGTCATGGAAAAATTTCCAATGAGGAGGTCAATGGGGTTTGTTGGACAATGGTCGGTGCCAAATTGTGTATATTTGACCCCCTTAACTTATATTTGCTAACCCTTTAGCACTGTTAATATTAGGCCTATAAATGAGCCGATACACTCGACAGCTCGCTCGAGCTCGACTCGATTAAACTCGAATCGAAATCGAGCTCGATACTGTTCAACTCGGCTCGTTACTGTACAAGCTCGCTCGATTAGCAAATGAGCCGAGCTCGGCTCGCCCGACTAAACTCGACAATGGCTCGTGAGCTCGACTCATGAGCTCAATTTCATTCATAAATGAGTAGATTAAATGATTATTAATTAAGTAACTAATGTATTTCTTACCATTTATAAATTATAATCACATTAATGTATACAAACTTAAATGACCTTAATGTATTTCTTTAGGGTGTGACAAATAACAATTGACATTATATACAATAATACAAACTTAAATGTTATATTAATTAATTGTATAAAATTAAATTAGTTTAACTTAGTTTTATACTTATAAATTAATAAATTATAATATATATTTATATATGATATGTTTATTATCTACAATATATGATATACATCATATACTAACTTAAATTTAACAAATAACAACTAACAAGTATCAAGTAAAGTATAGAGATAAATTATATCATTACTTGATATGAATATTAAAATTATTTTAAATTTAGTAACTAGGCTCTAAGAATCTAAGCAATTAAAAAACATAGGTGGCAATCAGAAAGTTAGTCAACAATGTGCAGTTAATCAATGTACGTTACTCTTTAGGATGTGACAAATGACAATTGACATTATATTCAATAATACAAACTTAAATGTTATATTATATAATATAAATTATATTATATAATAATTATACTATATAAATTATAAAATTAACAAGTAAAGTATATAAATTATCTTTTAAGTTTATAGTTAATATAAATTTATTTAAATTATAGGAAAAATTAGGCTTGCAAATTAGTCGAGCGGCTCGTGAGCTCGCTCGAGCTCGGCTTGGCTCGGTTACTGTACAAGCTCGGCTCGAGCTCGGATAACTCTACTCGGCTTGGATCGTTTACAGGCCTAGTTAATATCTAACGTTTTTAGTTGTTTTTAGTGTTTTATGGTGTACAGGTCATTGCATCAACATATGGCTACCAAAAGGCAAAATGGACTTGAAGAGATGCCATGGACTTCCTGCCAGTGCATTCGAGCGCAAGTGCGGTTGAACGCAAGGAGCATGTTCGAATGCAGGTCCAATCAGCCCGCGTCTCGCGCTGTTGCCCTAGCCGGCCCTACGATTCCATTGCTTCCAGCTGGCGCCGCGACAGTTATCTACATTCGACCACAGAGTGTACGATCGAACGCATGCATCAATGCGATCGAACGCAGGGCCTGCGTTCGAACGCAGCCCTATGACCTGGCAGCACACCAGTTTTCTATAAATAGACCCCTTGTGCATTTTGTCCGAAGCTTTTGTTTTTGGGCGAGTTTTTTTAGAGCATTTGCCATTGTTAGGCCCTGCTCTACCCATTTAGTTGTAAAACTTTAGTTTTAATTTAATTTAATGCATTCTTTTATTTGTTCTTTACTTTCTTGTTACATGGGTGGCTAAAATCTTCAATTAAGGTTGAAGATGAAGCATCACCCTTAGCTTATTTAATGCTTTTACATTTAACGCATTTACTTTCCATCTCTTGTTTTCCATACTCGTTCATTTCAATTTCTGTGACAAAAAGTTGAGTGGTTGTCGTTTGTGAGGCATCGAAAGTCATCCCTTGTTGTGTTCCAAGCCGGGTGCACAACGAATTATTAATAATTGATTCAATATCCACTGTGATCCATAGATACAGTGGATGATTTTATCAAGAATTAATATTCGTTGTAGCTCCTTAACGGTAAACACAACAATCGGTTTGACTTGTGTCACAAAAGGCAATAGAGTGTGTTTAAGGGCTAAACTCGATAGGCGGAAATGTGTGTTTTATGTTTAAGCTAACATTTTATATTGGGTGAGGTTAGTCTTTAACCTTAGTTAGTTTTTTTCCATTCCTTTACGCTTTTCAGAATAGTTTTAATTTCTGCAAGTTTTGTGTTTGATAATACTACTCACTTTCGGAACTAGGTTAAAATAGAGTTAATTTAAGATTAATATTAGTTTTTGAGCAAACGCCGTTCTCTGTGATTCGATCCCGCATTTCGCAACGCTACACGGTCAACGACTCGTGCTATTACGAGTGCATTCTAATTTGCATACCAAATTTTGGCGCCGTTGCCGGGGAACGGTTGTTTTTGTTTAAATTAATATTATTTTTAGATTGATTTTATTTTTCTACTAATATTTATTTTATGCAATTTCAATTCTATCCTTAGTTAATTTGTGCATTTTAATTAATTTTGGTTAGTTTTTAGAATAGTGTTTGGCAATTTTTGGTTGTGTATATAGTTTCTGAAAAATCAGGCGCTGACAGTGCGGTCGAATACAGTTCTTGCGATCGAATGCACTTAGGCCTATTCCATTCGGCCGCGTACCTGCGCTCGCATTACACGCTTCTGCGTGCGAGCGCGCGCCACTATTAGAACAAGCAGTGTAGTGCTACGTTCGAACGCACCTCAGTTGCGTTTGAACGCACTTGCAGAGCCTGCTACATATGCGTGTATGCGATCGAACATGCTGCCTGCGCTCGAGCGCACCTCTGCTTCCTACATCAACATACCAAAGGCAGTAATGTATTTTTCTGTTTCTAGCAATTTTGGTTAATTGTTAACTTAGTTTTAATTGATCTTTCTACCTATTTTTAGCATGTTCTATGCTGTTGTTGGTTGTGTTTAGATTATTTTAATTTTTAAGTGATTAATTAGTTTTATTTGTTAGATAGTAGTTTAGTTAATTTATAGTTAACTGTTTACTTATTTTTGCCATGTTAGTCTTTATTTGTTTTAGCTAGGTTGTTGATATTTTTTCTGTTTGTCTCTGTAGTTGCTACATCTGTTAATATTTATTTAAAGTTGTTTAGTTTTAATTCATTTAGTGCATATAGGTTGTTGGTTTTGTAGTGTAATTTTAATTTAGTGTTTTACATTCATCTAGGTTCTTGTAGTTGTCTATATTTGCTGTTTTGTTTCCCTGTTTTAATTGTTTATCCATGCATGTTTGCTTGTTTAGCTTGCTGTTTTTCCTTAGTGTTTAGTTAAATTTTTGTTGGTTTATGCTTGGTCGGCGATCCTTGAACTTAGAATTAACACCATTAGATCCCGACTTAGAAATAAACATTAGGAGAGCGCGTAGAGCTCATGGCGAGATGGGGGATAACCAAAGGAATCCAAGGGTGGAGGAGCACGAGGATAACCAAAGGAATCCAAGAATGGAGAAGCACGAGGATTATCAAGATGCAAGAGAAGGGAACGGGAAGCATAGAAGAGTTTATGACGTTGATAAGCCCCGAATGTTGCACATTCAAGCCCTTTAACTTGCATATGTTAATTCCTTAGTGTTGCTATTTGCTTGACTTTGTTTTGTTTTGTGTTTCAGGTCAAATACATGAGCTTAGTCGAGAAGTGGATTAAAAGGGCAGATAAGCAAACACATTGTGCTGGCGAACAATCGCAGCACACTGGCGATCGTGCGCCTGGTGAACGTGCGCCATGCACTTGTGAACATGCACTGGGCGAACAATCGCCCAGACCTACAAACGTGCGCACTCGGGCTGCACTTAACCCGGCAGGCACGTGGGACAACTTAATTGCGACTCTAAGTCTCCTAATTGAAGTGGGAAACTAACCTACGGCCGTGATTAGGGTTTTAGGGTTTCGTAGGGTCTATAAATAGGCCATTATACAATGTAAAAGGGACCGGTTTTTCCTTAGTGCGAAAATTACACAAGTTTCTTGGAGTTTATTCGTCAGCATGAACGGCTAAACCCCCATTGTGGGATACCGATGTAACCCTTTCCAAGCACAATGGTGATTGTATTTGATTTCAGTTAATTCATATTATTTATGTTGATTGCATAACTGTGAGGATTGCAACCTTGGAATTATGTTCTTAATTTTAATGCAATTGTTCTTTAATTCTAACATCAGTACTTGCGAAATTCTTATCTTGTCTTAGAATTTATTTTACCTGTATTGAACTCAATCAATTTTATTTTCTGTGATCATAAAATTGATGGTTATGCAATGAGTTTAATATGTATATGATTAATAGGATTAGATAGACCATGCTTAGGAAAGACGGGTCGTACTACGCCCTAGTTTAGAGTAGACGATCCATGCCAACCGAAGATGGGTTATACTATTCCGTTAATCATATAAAACTTATTAAGGGATTTTATAGTTTATTCCTAGGGAAGACGGGTCGTGCCGCATCTTAGTGGTTAGGCGGACGATCCGTTCTAATCGCAGATGAATTATTATTACCCCTTAATATGTAATTTCTTGTCTTTTCTAGCATACATGATTATGAGTTTCTAGAATCGAATTACAGTTACCATTGTTGTGCGGATTGTGGTGAAGTCGGTACCTTGCTCTCTCTCTCTCTGATATTATTACTTTTAATACTGCGTTTAATTTTATGCATTTCAAATTACAACAATCAAATCTCGTTTTCTCAATTAGGTTAAATTTAGTCTTTCAAATTTAGTAACGAAACCCTACAGTCCTTGAGGTTCGACACCCTCAATATAGCCCTATCCTACGGGATTCGTTCTATTGCGAGTGGTAATTTTATTATTGATTATTTTGGTCATGAACATACCACATCATACGTGGATTTCACAAAGTCACTCCGGGAATTGTTCGCACCTACTGCGGTCAGTTCCCATTCGTGCATTGTGTTGCCACCGACTAATACAACCCACTATGATCTAAAGCCACATGTAATCCAAATGTTACCATCCTTTTACGGCTTAGATCATGAAAACACTTACTCTCATGTAAAAAAATTCAAAAACATCTGTGCTACCACCAAATTTCAAAATTTTCTGAGGAATCTATCAACCTCAGACTCTTTCCTTTCTCACTTCATGATAGAGCCACCGAGTGGTTGGACTCCAATGCACCTGGCTCCATCACATCATGGGAAGAGCTGTTGAAGCAATTTTACAACAAGTTTTTCCCAATGTCCAGAGTAAATGAGGCAAGAAATGAAATCAGTTCCTTTTACTCAGGATGAAGATGAGAAATTCTCATAATGTTGGGCATGGTTCAAAGATCTGTTGATGAAATGTCCCCCTCACGGATATGAAAAATGGCGTCTGGTGCAATTCTTCTACCAAGGGTTGTCTCAGCCCAACCGTAGTATGATTGAGTTGATGAATGGGGGAGCATTTCTAAACTTGACGGGAGATTTAGCCTACAATGCTCTGGAGAAAATTGCCAACAACTCCCAACACTGGGATTTCACGAGTTGTCGTGACAAATCTGCCTGAAACCCTAAGAAAGGGGGCTTCCTAGAGCTAAAAGGCAACACAGAGCTGTCCCAAAGGATGGATGCCATTGTCAAGAGATTGGATGCTCTGAGTATAGGGAAGCCTGTCAATGCGGCAAACACATTTCCAGTTAAGAGTTGTTCTGTCTGTGCTAGTCCCATGCACCAAGCACAGAATTGTCCATCGATGACAGTTTTTGCTGAGATGGAACAAGTGAACGCTTTCAACAACTTCCAAAAGCTGTCCAGTGGGCCATATTCTGAGACATATAATCCGGGGTAGAGGAACTACCCTAATTTCTCTTGGAAACAGAATCAACCCACCACAAATCAAGGAGGAGCTCCTCATGCTCAAAATCACTGTCCTCCAGGATTTTCTTCTCCTTATCAGAATCATGGACGCTCAACTCCACCAACATCATCATCATCTTATCAAGCCCCCACTCAAGCCCCAGCATCATCAACACAGTCATTGGAAGAGATCATGAGGGAATTTATGAGGATAACTAGTCAATCAATCAGTGATGTGAGGCATTCCACCATGGTGAACACCCAAGCAATCTCGAAGTTGGAGATGCAGATGGGACAGTTGGCAAATCACCTTGGTAAGAGAGACAAGGGAAAGCTCCCGAGCCAAGCAGTAAACAACCCTAAAGCATGCAGTATTGGAAACTCTTCGAATCAGAAGCATGTACAGGTGATTGTTACTCTGAGGTCTGGGAAGAGAGTGGACAATAAAATGGTGGACCCAGAAGCAAACCATGTTGAGGAAGAAAAGCCAAGAGATGAAAAGGGTGACAACCAGAAGGAAGGAGATGCTGAGCCATCTATGGTCACCCATGTTGTTAAGGAACTTTCTAGGGCGCTTGTGCCAAAAGCACCTTACCCTGAAAGATTACAAGCGCCTAGGAATGAAGGGAAGTTAGAGGACATTCTGGAGGTGTTCAAATAAGTCCAAATCAATATTTCATTTTTGGACGCCATCCAGCAAATCCCTTCATATGCCAAGTTCTTGAAGGACTTGGTCACAATGAAGAGGAAAACGAATGTTCCTAAAAAGGCATTCATGATCGAGCAAGTTAGTGCTATCCTACAATGCAAGTTACCTCTCAAGTATAAGGACCCTGGATGTCCTACAATTACTTGCATGATAGGAGTTACTCAGATTGAGAGGGCACTATTAGATTTGGGAGCAAGTGTGAATTTGTTGCCCTACTCAGTCTATTTACAGTTAAGGCTAGGAGAGCTGAAGCCCACATCCATAACACTGCAACTTGCTAATCGGTATGTGAAGATTCCATGGGGAATAGTTGAGGATGTATTGATTAAGGTGGACAAATTTTATTTCCCCGTGGATTTTATTGTGTTGGACACGGAGCCAGTTCAGGTGATAGAGAGTGAGATCCCTGTGATTCTAGGGCGACCATTTTTAGCTACGGCTAACGCCTGATAAATTGTAGGTCAGGGGTAATGAAGATTTCTTTTGGAAATATGACGGTGGAGTTGAACATTTTTTACATCAGAAAACAACCACTGGATTATGACCAAATGAATCAAGTATGCTTGATTGAGGAGATAATTGCTGAAGTCATTGAAGAATCAAGCATAGAGGACCCCCTGGAAGCATGCCTTGCTCAGTTTGGTGAAGATTTGGATTTGGATAAACTTAAGGAGCAGGCAGATGCACTTTTGGAGACTGCTCCTTTGATGGGCGAAGAGAAGGAAGCAGTACCTGATTCCCCGAAGAGGGAACTTAAGCCTTTACCGGACAATTTGAAGTATAAGTTCCTAGGTCTAGCCGATTCTTTGCCAATGATCATAGCTTCAGATTTGATAGATGCTCAAGAGGAGGAATTGTTAAAAGTTTTGAGAGAGCATAAAGAAGCTATTGGCTAGACTATTGAGGACATTAAGGGAATCAGTCCCTCGTTGGTTATGTATAAGATACATCTTGAAGAGAATTCCAAACCATCAAGGGAACCACAGAGAAGGCTCAACCCAGCGATGCAGGAAGTTGTGAGAGCAGAAATGATTAAGTTGTTAGATGCTGGGATCATCTATCCAATTTTTGACAGTAAGTGGGTGAGCCTAATACATGTTGTGCCCAAGGGGGCTGGGTTGACGGTAGTGAGGAACAAGGATAACGAGTTGGTGCCAACTCGTATTCAGTCGGGTTGGAGAATTTGTATAAACTACCGGAAACTGAACGCTGCCACCAGGAAAGATCATTTTCCTCTTCCATTCATTGACCAGATGGTGGAGCGTTTAGTTGGGCGCGAGTATTACTGCTTTTTGGATGGTTATTATGGATATAACCAGGTCCCAATGGACCCCGAAGACCAGGAAAAGACTACATTTACATGTCCCTTTGGGACATTTGCCTACCGTCGCATGCCTTTTGGGCTGTGCAATGCACCTGCTACTTTTCAGCGGTGCATGATCAGCATATTTTTCGACATAGTAGAGCTATTTATGGAGATCTTCATGGATGACTTCTCCGTCTTCGGTTCATCTTTTCAGGAGTGTCTGCACCGTCTCACTTTGGTTTTAGTGAGGTGCAAAGAGAAGAACCTTGTGCTTGACTGGGAGAAATGCCATTTTATGGTTAAGCAGGGGATTGTACTGGGGCATGTCATATCTCAGAGGGGTATTGAGGATGACAAGGGGAAGGTAGATTTGATCTCTAACCTTCCACCCTCACGTACTGTGAAGGAAATCCATTCCTTCTTGGGCCATACAGGGTTCTAATGGCGATTCATCAAGGATTTTAGCAAGATCACCAGGCCCTTGTGCAGGTTGTTGGCCAAAGAGATCCTGTTTGAATTTGATGAAGAACGTTTGAAAGTATTCGGAGCTCTGAAGGAGATTCTGACGTCCACACCAGTCATTAGACCACCTAGTTGGGGTGAACCATTTGAGATCATGTGTGACGCATAAGACTATGCTGTTGGAGCTATTTTGGGGCAGCGCATTGATAAACTTTCCCATGTGATTTACTATGCGAGTAGGACTCTGAACGATGCACAACTCAATTACTCCACCACAGAAAAGGAGTTGTTGGCGGCCGTTTTTGTGCTGGACAAGTTTAGATCCTATTTGTTAGGATCTAAAATCATTATCTATTCAGATCATGCGGCATTGAAGTATCTTTTTTCCAAGAAAGATGCTAAATCCCGTTTGATTCGATAGATTTTGCTGCTTCAAGAGTTTGACATAGAAATTCAGGATAAGAAGGGTTCCGAAAATGTGGTGGCAGATCATTTGTCTAGATTGACCATGGATTTCACCGAGGACGCCACTCCTATTTCTGAGACCTTTCCTGATGAGCAATTGATGCACATTGCTCACAATCCAGCACCTTGGTTCACTGACATAGTGAACTATCTTGTTACCGACCAAATGCCTTTGCATTGGGGGCAACAAGATAAGCTCAAATTTTTGTCCAAGGTGAAAACTTTTATTTGGGATGATCCTTATCTGTTCAAGTATTGTCTCGATCAGATCATTAGGAGATGCATACCTGAATTTGACCAAACCAATGTCATCTCCTTTTGTCATGATCATGCTTGTGGGGGCCATTTCAGTGCAAACAAGACCGCTGTAAAGATTTTGCAGAGTGGATTTTATTGGCCCACCATATTTGGAGACGCTCGTGCTTATTGCACGTCTTGTGAGCGCTATTAGAAACTCGGGAGTATTTCAAAGAGGAACATGATGCCCCTCAATCCCATTTTGGTAGTTGAGATTTTTGATGTATGGGGCATCGATTTCATGGGACCTTTCCCAAACTCCTTCCGGTTTTTGTACATTTTGGTTGCTGTGGACTATGTGTCTGATCAGTGTCAAATTGTGTATATTTGACCCCTTTAACTTATATTTGTTAGGCCTTTAGCTTTGTTAATTTCTAATTATTTTTGGTGTTTTTAGTGTTTTGAGTTGTGCAGGTCTTTACAACAAAAGTTGGCCACAAGAGAGCAAAAAGATACTAAGTGAAGAATTGGACCCCTGCCAAGTGCGTTCGACCGCACTTGGTGCGTTCGAACGCACTGACGATCGAGCGCAAGGACACGATCGATCGCAGTCCCCGTCAGCCCGCATCTCGCGCGGGTGCCCTAGGAGTCCATCGCTTCAGCATGCGCCGTTACGGTTTTCTGCGATCGAACGCACAACTCAGCAGTACGTTCGAACGCACATCATGCGTTCGAACGCACTCGTAGGTTTTTGNGGCCATCAAGCAGCTGAACTTCAATTTTTTTAAGGCCAGCTCTCAAAGGAAGCTCCAACTCACTGAATTAGAGGAGTTAAGGAATGATGCTTATGACAATTCGAGGAAATACAAAGCATACATGAAGAGGGTTCATGACCAAAGCATTCTGAGGAGATCTTTTGAGCCAGGTCAGAAAGTCCTTCTTTACAATTCTCGGTTGCATTTATTCCCTGGCAAGTTGAAATCTCGGTGGACAGGCCCATTCATCATCAGGACAGTGTTTTCTCATGGGGCCATCAAGATAGAGGATCTCAAGAATGGTAACACCTTTAAGGAAAATGGACAAAGAGTGAAACCATTCTTGGAGTTGAGGAGTTCCGAGGTTGAGGACACTCTTTTGGAGGATCCGATTTATTCGGACTGATTGTTATGACGAGTCTGGCTGAAGACGTTAAACTTAGCGCTTATGGGTGGCACCCCTCATTATTTTTATCTTTTGATTTTGTTTGTTTGTTCTTGTTTTTCAGGTTAAGTGTTTGTCATCCAAGTTTGGGGGAGTGTTCTCTTACGACTTACCTCACTTGCGACATCCCTCTGGTATTGTATTTCTGGGCACATTGGAGACATTGTGCCATTTTAGTGTAGGGTAGGGTAGACACTGTTTCCTGTCTTTGTGCATATTTGTTGTTTTTGTAAAACATTTTGCCTTTCTTTTTGCATATTTGTTGTTTTTGTAAAAAATTTTAAATTTTGTGTGCATATTTGTTATTGATTAGGCATGACTTACATCATATCTGTGGATTGCATATCATTGGTGTGTTTTAACTTGATTGAACACTTCATATCTTTAGAAATCCCAGTTTTCAATTCATATGTTGAATCAGAGAGACTTCACATGTTTAATCCATTTTTTCACATGCACACTAGCATAGGTTCTGTGAGGTATGAAATTTGACTTGAGAAGTGTTTTTCTTGAGATTTGTGGGTTGTTGTGATGTGTGATGATAAACCTTGGCTTAAAAATAAATAAATAAATAAATAAAAAATAATCATAAGTTGAGCTTTTCATTGAGTAACCAGAACTCTTGCCTCATTAAGCAAAGAGTGTTCGCGTAAAAATATGAGAATTCTTAAACAAGTGATTGTATGGCTAGTTAGACTTCGTAGCTCTTTTTGACTTGAGTAATTAAGCCATCAGGGATGTCTTTACATCTAGTGCCCTAAAACCTTATGGTATGGGAGTCACTGGCCCAACACTCGTTACATAAGTCATTTNCTTGAGATTTGTGGGTTGTTGTGATGTGTGATGATAAACCTTGGCTTAAAAATAAATAAATAAATAAAAAATAATCATAAGTTGAGCTTTTCATTGAGTAACCAGAACTCTTGCCTCATTAAGCAAAGAGTGTTCGCGTAAAAAGATGAGAATTCTTAAACAAGTGATTGTATGGCTAGTTAGACTTCGTAGCTCTTTTTGACTTGAGTAATTAAGCCCTGAGGGATGTCTTTACATCTAGTGCCCTAAAACCTTCTGGTTTGGGAGTCACTGGCTCAACACTCGTTACATAAGTCATTTAGAAGCTTAAGCGAGTCAAGTATTGCACAGCCTACAAAAAAAAAAAAATTGCATTTTTTTCAATTCAAGCCTTGGTTATTTTTATCACATTGCAATCCTATGATTTTTTGAGAAGTACATCTTTTGAAAAATTGAAACCCCATGAGCATATGTCAGTTCACTTTGCACTTTTTGGAGCATGTTTTGTCTCAATTTTTCAGCCATGATTTGATTGATGTTTGGAGGCCTTGATGATGTGGTTTGTTTGTTCAAAATTGTTAAAATTGCTAATGATGTATAAACCATATGCGTGTGTGAAAGGCTTTGTCTGTCAATAACATTGTGCCAAATAAATGTTTGTGGGTATCATTCTTGGAAAACCCTCACGAGACTTCACTCGTCCTCTAGGGAACTCCTAGAGGTTTAAAAGGCTTGTTGCATATGCTCAATGCAATCGTTTCTCCCACGAAAGCGGACCTATGTTTGTTTTGTTTTTCATTTTTGTTTTGCTAAGGGACTAGTAAAATGTAAGTTTGGGGGTATTTGATCGGTGCCAAATTGTGTATATTTGACCCCCTTAACTTATATTTGCTAAGCCTTTAGCACTGTTAATATCTAATGTTTTTAGTTGTTTCTAGTGTTTTATGGTGTGCAGGTCATTGCATCAACACATGGCTACCAAAAGGCAAAATGGACTTGAAGAGATGCCATGGACTTCCTGCTAGTGTGTTCGAACGCACTTGGTGCGTTCGAGCGCAAGTGCGGTCGAACGCAAGGAGCATGTTCGAACGCAGGTCCAGTCAGCCCGCGTCTCGCGCTATTGCCCTAGCTAGCCCTACGATTCCATCGCTTCTAGCTAGCGCCGCGGCAGTTATCAACGTTCGATCGCAGAGTGTACGATCGAACACATGCATCAGTGAGATTGAACACATGGCCTGCATTCGAACGCAGCCTTATGACCTGGCAGCACACCAGTTTTCTATAAATAGACCCCTTATGCATTTTGTCCGAAGCTTTTGTTTTTGGGCGAGTTTTTTTAGAGCATTTTCCATTGTTAGGCCCTGTTTTGCCCATTTAGTTGTAAAAATTTAGTTTTAATTTAATTTAATGCATTCTTTTATTTGTTCTTTACTTCCTTGTTACATGGGTGGCTAAAATCTTCAACTAAGGTTGAAGATGAAGCCTTCACCCTTAGCTTATTTAATGCTTTTACATTTAACGCATTTACTTTCCATCTCTTATTTTCCATACCCGTTCATTTCAATTTCTGTGACAAAAAGTTGAGTGGTTGTCGTTTGTGAGGCATCGAAAGTCATCTCTTGTTGTGTTCCAAGCCGGGTGCACAACGAATGATTAATAATTGATTCAATATCCACTGTGATCCATGGATACAGTGGATGATTTTATCAAGAATTAATATTCGTTGTAGCTCCTTAATGGTAAACACACCAATCGGTTTGACTTGTGTCATAAAAGGTAATAGAGTGTGTTTAAGGGCTAAACTCAATAGGCGGAAATGTGTGTTTTATGTTTAAGCTAAAATTTTATATTGGGTGAGGTTAATCTTTAACCTTAGTTTTTTTCCATTCCTTTACGCTTTTTAGAATAGTTTTAATTTCTGCAAGTTTTGTGTTTGATAATACTACTCACTTTCGGAACTAGGTTAAAATAGAGTTAATTTAAGATTAATATTAGTTTTTGAGCAAACGACGTTCTCTGTGGTTCAATCCCGCATTTCGCAACGCTACATGGTCAACGACTCGTGGTATTGCGAGTGCATTCTAATTTGCATACCAGACAGCTTCAGGTTGATTTTCTGAGGAGGTTGCTTGCTTAGCAGAGGGTTCATTTAATGAGAAGTGGAGTTGATTACAGGTTTGAGTTGGTTCGAGGGAGGATGGAGATAAGTATGGTGGCTGCTGTGTTGGTGAAGAGTGAGATGACTGCAGTGATAGATTTTGGCAGGGTTTATGGTAGTGGAGTTTAGGATGTCATGATTAAGAAGATCTTTGGTTTTTGACCCCTCTCCGATGATCAAGGTGGTGTTTTGGGGTGTTGAGGGCTGAGAGATTTGTGGGGATGGCAAGTTTGAGAAAATAGTAACTTTGAGGGATATTTTATATTTTCCAGGGATGATTTCTGTTGGAGGAGCAAGGCAACTTTGGTTTTTGTGGCCTATTCTTCCACACAGGGTGCAATAGATATCTAACCTCTCATACTTGAAAGTAATATGGAATTGTTCCCTATCAGCCCGGCAGTATAGGAAACCTGGCTTCAGAGGATCATGGACATTGAGCTTGACTAGAATTCTAAGATAGCTTCTAAATGTCTTGAGTTCTCCACTGCAGTCTTCCACTTGAATGAGAGACCTTCCTTTGCCTATAGCAACAGCATTCTTCAGAGTTAAGTTGGCCAAAGGAAACCCATGAATTTGTATCCAAAAAGGAGACAAAATGAGAGGCACATCCCCCATTGAGACTTGAGAGGACCAAATATTGAGAACTAATAGGAATCCATTGACATTCCAAGTGTTTTGTTTGAGGATTCTGTTGAGATGATCTTGTTTTGAGAATTTGAACAGGAACTTGGTGGGGCCAATGGGGGCAAAAGAGAAAGGCACAGCAAATTCCCATGCTATTTTAAGAGCAGCCTGAACAGATTGGTTGTTGTTGGTTTTTTGTGATATAAGAAGGCCTATTAATGGTAAGCATGTTTGAGGAGGTGTGTTGGTTGGGATGTTTTCTATTTGAATAGAAGGGTCCTCCCAAGAGGGCTTCTGTCTGAGAGATGAGAGATTCCCAATCCATACCCAAGAAGATAAGAGCTTTGGAAAGAAAAAAGAAAAAATGAGGGGTGAAGAACAGAAGAGAAGATGAAGGAGCAGAGGAGAAACAGGCAGGAAAAACTGGTTGGTAAAGGGGAGACAGGAGAGAGAAAAAACAAAGAGGAGGCAGGGAGGCAAGGGAGAAGGCAGGGAGTACGTAGCAGAGTGTCAAGGTGACAAAGGAGAAGGAAGAAGGTTCAGAGAAACTTCAGATCATGGGAGCTTTCTTAGGGATAGAGCGAGAGTTTTACTACCAAGTCCTTTGATGTCTTGCTTGCCCATCCTCAACCATTTTATCAAGGTCATCAAGAAGGATCAAGATTACATAACACACGTCGTCACAAAGTCATGACGCACTCAGAACGTTTAACTGTTTCACTTTTACTGTTTGAAAGTTCAAAGATCTAGGTTTCTTAACTTTCCTCTTTTCATTTCCTCCTCTCCATTTGAAATAGCTAGTAGCTAAAGAGTAAAGACCATTGAATATCAACATTGCACTTGTTGGTATCATCATTTGACGACTTGGGTAATTAGGGTTAAGGCTAAGAAGTTTAGGGTTTAGGATTCATGGTTTATTGTATTGAACCTGCACCTTTACGTACAAATTTGTTTTTATTTTTCTTGCTCAAGCATTCGACGACAGCTCTTCCTCAAACTAATTTATATTAAATGGAAAATTAATTAATACCCATTTTCTTAATTTCTAACAACATATTAATAAACATAAACATTATAAATAAAATAAAATAAAATAAAATAAAACAAATCAAGGAAACTTTCCTCTTTTCTTTTCCTCCTCTCCATTTTGAAAGGGAAATGCTAATTGTTTTGCTAGTGTTCTCATGGTGTTCTCCCAACTATGATGTGGCTTTTAAAATTACCAATAGATTAAAAGTCAATAATGAGAATTTCAAATTCAACGGTAATTTTAGAAGTCATATCACTGTTGGGAGAACACCAGAAAAATACTTAGCATTTCCCATTTTGAAATACTTGTTGGTATCATCATTTGACAACTTGGGTAATTAGGGTTAGGGCTAAGAAGTTTAGGGTTTAGGATTTAGGGTTTATTGTATTGAACCCACACCTTTACATACAAATTTGTTTTTATTTCTCTTGCTTATTTATTACTCTGCAATTATATATATATATATTTTTGACATGTCCACACAAGAGGGGGGAGGGGGATTCGATTAGTGACCTCCGCTTCATTAAGCGTAGTCCCAGCCGATTGAACTACCTCTTTGGGACCCAATTATGATTATGATTTCTTACAAGTTTTAGGTTTCTTCTCATTTCCCCCCTCTCCTAAATCTCTCGCCCCCTTTCTCTCTCCCAAATTCCCCCGCCGCCCACCACGAAGGCTGAACGCCAAAACCATTTTCATAAAATTGCTCTTGAGCATTTTCAAGCTTGGCAATCTGGTTCATCTACTCCGGTGGAAAAATGGATTCCTCCTGCTCCAAATTGGGTCAAAATTAATTTCGATACTGCTATTAGGGACTCTTTCTCAGTTCAGGCGGCTGTATGTAGAAACTTTGAAGGGAAAATTATACATTTGTCCTCGCTCATCAGCAATCCTTGTTCTGTAAATGTGGGTGAAGCCATGGCTGCAAAATTTGCTATTTCTGTAGCATGTTCTTTAAATTTTGACAGGTTTATTCTTTAAGGCGACTCTGATGTGGTCAACCAAGCTCTCAACCAGCCTTTCTCAGTAATAGATTGGGGGATCTCTCCCATTATTTTGGACTCTTTAGAAAAAATTCCTTCTGCTTCATTCTAGGAAGCTAGAAAGATTAAAAGAAATGCAAACTTCTGTGCCTATATAGTAGCATGTTGGGCCGCAGCCAGTTCTTATACTGGCAACATTCCTACTCCACCACTACTACTATCACTCTAGCTAGTGGGATTGATCCTGAAATATCTTTGTTGTAGTTCGGTTTGTTTGTTGTACTTGGGTGTTACCAATGTACGTGTAAAAAAAAAAAAAAAGGATTCAAATGTAAATGAAAAATAAAAAGGGTGGCTTCTTGTTTGAGGAGAGAGGGATGTTTTGAGTGGGGAAGAGGGATAAAGAAAAGGGGTTTGCTAGGGGTTCTCCCTATAGTGTTTTTCTGGCGTTCTCCCAGTCTTACGTAGAACATGATTTAAGAAAAAATAAAATTGTAATACCCTTTTTTTGCTAACAGATTAATTTTTATTAGTTAATATTTAAGTTCTAATGCTTTAAAACTTGTTTTTGGATTCAAAATTAAAACCTAAAGGTGAAAGGTTAACCCTTTAGGGATGGTATCACCCAAAATGAATTTGATCATCCTAAATTTGATGCTAATGCCTCAATTTTGGTGCTAATGCCTCACAAATTTGGTGTTAATGCCTCAAATTTGATGCTAATGCCTAAAAAAACAGTGGTAGAGGCCACTACAATTTTATTTTTTCTTAAATCATGTTTTACGTGTAGCTGGGAGAACACCAGGAGAACCTACGGGGAGAACCCCTAGCATTTTCCTAAAGAAAATGACGTGAAACAGAAGAGAATTTCAAAAAAATAAAGAAACAGAAGAGAGAATTTCTTACACGTGGCTCAAAAGAAATATGATTAAATCTAAGCCGTTCAAATTTTACTGCCGATCCTTTTTCTGAAATAAAAGCGAATGGGAGATCACTTTGACCCAAGTAAATAATTTCTTTTAAAAAAACAAACAAACAAACCAAGGCAAAGGCATAAGGAAGGTTAAAATGTTAAAATGAGTTATAGCATTTATAATGGAAGAGCTAAATTTTTATGCAAAATAATTTCTTAAAATTTACTTTTATTTAGTTTAGTTAATAAATTTTTAAATGCTTTTACATCAGATTAGCTATATTTCTATCTATTCTATTAAAATATTAATTTTTTACTTTTTATTGAGAAAAAGTTGTGGGAAAATTTTGAGAAAAAAAAATAAGTGAGAAAAATAATAAAAAATAAAATAGCTCCTTTTAAAAGTGTCGTTACATTTAGTTTTTTTTTTTTTTTTCTCTTTCAATCAAATACTTATTTTGTTTTTGTTTTTTGTTTTTTTTTTTGTTTTTGTTTTGCTAATCCAATGTAAATAGATTTTTTACAAATCCATTTAGCCCTGGAGAGAGTGTCTAAATGTCAAAACGTTTACAAAAGTCAAAAGTCAGGTTGGGTGTGCCGTGTGCCGCGTGCCGCGTGCGGACTACTCTATACGGCCATTTTTAATGAGAAAAGGTTCCGAAAAAAGAAAAGAGAAAAGAAGAAATATTGGTGCGTTGAGCTTGAGGACCTTGTTTAGAAGCAAAGGGAGTGGTGGTGGAACGAAAAGCAACCAAACAGCCTCAGTCCTCTGGGAATCGGCGGTTGTCGGCGACAATTTCCTGCGGCAGACTACTTCCATAACTTCTGTTCCCTCTCCTCCAGTAAAAGGTAAAAATATTTAATTTGGTTCAGCTCTACTATTTGATCTACTTTCTTATTGCGTACCAAGTGATTTCCCTTTTCTTTTTTTTTTTTTTTTTGGAAATTGGGTCCTCTATTTGTTTCTATGCCTGCAAAGACATCGCTGGAGTAATCAATTACTCGAATCGATTGATTAAAAGAGTACAGAGACGACAACAAAAGTGCCGTTAGCTGTTCCATGTGGCATTTAGATGAATTATTGTGTATACAAGTTTATAACATCTGAATAAATTCATGAATTCTCGTTTCTTTTAAATATTGCTTAATTGAGAAGAAAATTAGCATATGATAGGTGTACTAGTCATCTACTCTAACCGCGATGGGCAAAACCACTGGGATAAAAATCTGTTGGTCCGATTTTTTCTCTTACGAGTGCGCTATTTCAACTACTATAATTGCCATTCATCGGAAAAAATTTCTATAATTGCCATTGTAACGTAAACTTCAGCGATCCGCATAAAATGCATATTTTTACATCGAATGACCCCCAAGGATTGCTAACTACATTTTTTCTTGTTTGTTCATACTGAGGACAAACATGGTCCTCATCTTTATGCCATTCAAAATCCTGTTGAGTTGTTTTATACCATTTAATATTACTTAGAATGGTGGCTGGTACGTTGTCTATTATGCCCTTTCTTGCAATCACCATCCTGCATTTGTTGTGGAATTCCTTGGGCTTGTAGTGGCTTCAACTTGAACGACATCAATGTTTGCTATCAGTCTGCAAAATATTAATAGACTAGTTTCGAATATTATTTCACCAAGTCCTTATTCCAACTATTCATATTACCAACGACAGATACAAAGAAGTTAGTGATTTTGTATATGAGATATTCTCCAAACAATAATAATACCATACCATTTTAGGTGTCATCATTCTTTGTGTTGAACTCAAATTTCCAAGATCAAGTAAGATCTTGTTATTTTGACCAGTTAGACCGGTTAGACTGGTCAGGCCAGTGTAGTTCTAGTGGTGCTAATTGATCTTATCTTGTCTGCGGAACTAAGTACACTTCAGTAAGTAGTAATTTAGTTTAGTTTTGAAGTTGGACCATTATTTATTCTTCATGTATATAGCTACTTGTAATTGTTAGTTGTCTATTTCCTTAGTACCATGTTGGATTGAGATAATAAGTTTACTCTTTTCTGTTCATTGTTGTTAATTCTACTAGCATCTAGCCTCTGACTACTTTAGAAAAGGAGTATTTCCCTGTGGAATCGTTCACCTAATACAATTTTGATATCATGATATTTGCCACTAGAAATCGCACGCCCAATTATATGAAAACCATAGCTTTAAGAAGGAAAGACTTGTATAGTTAACTATACTATCGTTGCCTGGCATGAATGGTTCAGGATTCTTAACCTCTTGTGCAACTGCTTTGGTTTTTCATGTAATATGTAAGACATTTCATTTACTTATTCTAAATTATGCTAGCCTAGGCTTATACTGTGCTTTCTTTTTTTCTAATTTCATAGCCTTCTGGGTTATCAATAAAGATGCCAAGTTCCTCTGTTGAATTAGTCAAACAAGCAAATTCTGAGCATCATGTGAGAGAGAACAGCGAATACGCTAGACTGGTCATATCAAGTGAGCCATCTTCAGCAGAAGCTGATATCTTACAGCCTCAAGCAGAAGCAGTGACTAAATCTTTCCTCTGGTGGATCAAAGTCTTATTATGGTGCATCGTAATCATAATATTTCTTCTCATTTTCTTGAAATGGGGAGTTCCATTTCTTTTTGAGAAGGTACTTCCTATTATCAACTCTTTTGATATTTAATTAACTTGTTTCACAGGAAGTTATTTAATTCATGTGTTGTCATAAAGAACGTGCATCGGGTCAGCATTGATTAGCCCTATCTAATGTCAATTTATATTTTTTTTTTCAAATTTTTAGGCTTTTTCACTGGGCCTTTGACACTGTTAACAGCTACTTGTGCAGAACTCTCCAATTTTTAGAAATTTCTCCTGAAGCATTTTATATTGAAAGTGATACTTGACTTCTGATTGTCTTGGGCATAGGAGTATTTGACTATTGCACATTTTTCTGACAAGCTCACAGCTATGTTGTGTTGACTACTTGCTATAATTCGTATGACTAAGACGTGGCACAGTTTACCATGTTAAATTTCAACATTGAAGATTCTCAATTTGAGTAACTAACATTTGATCTCATTCCTTCATCCTTAAGTATTATGTCTTTTGGATGACCAAAAATTCTCCAAGTATTAATACAAAATATAATATAAGGACAACATTCCTCCAAACTGTCCTCCAATCCAGTCTAATAAATTGTCATGTGTCCATTTATCATGTGAGAGGAACATGGTTTTTAACATAATTAACAGGCTGTTTACTCATCTTCTAATGTTAACGTCTCCTACACTCATACACACAGAACAGTCCAAGAGCGTCTCTTCCTCAGCCGATCACCTCCTTTCTCTCTCTCTCTCAAACACGGCCTGAAAAACGTATTGGAGTGATAGCAATAGAATCAAATGTAGAGGCATGTGTTGGGAAAAAGAGTAGCCTTCTGTGTGTACCGTTAATTAAGGCTTGTAAAATGGAGATTCCTCCTATTAGCCTTCTGTGGTGCAGTATGAGAATATTGGAAGAAATCAGGGGTAACCAAAGCAGGTTTTTTTTTTAATCATCTGAGCCAAAGCTGGTTTTGCAAAGACATGATTACCTTCATATATTGGATGGGAATTGACACAGATGGAAACTGGAGAGTTCCAATGCCTCCACATGTTCCAGTGTCAAAACGTCTCTAACAATCGAAAATGGCTTTGTATTCCTTACAGTCTGATTAGTGGACCATTATTAACGGTACACACAGAAGGAATTTTAGCACATACGTATATATTTGATTATATTTCCATCACTCTGATACATGTCCAGCTCCAGCTGCAACTTTTCAGACCATGTATGAGAGAGAAAATTGAGAAGGGAGATTAACAATCGAGGGAGAGAGACTTTGGACTGCTTTGTGTGTGAGTGTAAGAAGAGGAGTTAACGTTAGAGTAAAAGAAGTTAACGGTGTAGGTAGTATGTTAATTATATTAAAAAAAAAAAAAAACATGTGCCTCTCACATGATAGAGGGACATATGGCAATTTATTATACTGGGTTGAAGGATTTTCTTCCAAGTCAGTTTGAAGGAAATTTTTGTCCATATAAAAATTATTTTAAGGTCAACAAAAAATTGGCATCCTTGCTTGTCAGCATTGTTCGTTTCTTCTAATTATTTATTATTGTGGTAAATAAATTTTTTCTGTAATTAGACCTGCGGCAAGAAACATGCAGAGGGATATAAGCTTAAAACAGCATTTGCATAACTTTTGAGTGGTTGCGCTGATTGACTAATATGGAGGCATTACTATAATAATCACCAAATGTACTGTGTATTGATTGAACTTCCATGATAAAATTTAGGGTTTAGGGTTTAGTTTTCATTTGAAGCTTTTCCAATTTCACTGCAGGTTCTCTTTCCACTCATGCAGTGGGAAGCCACTGCCTTTGGCCGTCCAGTTCTTGCCCTTGTGCTTGTTGCTTCTCTGGCACTTTTTCCTGTGTTCTTAATCCCTTCTGGACCTTCCATGTGGTTGGCTGGGATGATTTTTGGATATGGAATTGGGTTTGTTATAATCATGGTTGGAACAACTATTGGGATGATCCTCCCCTATTTAATTGGACTGCTATTCCGTGACCGCATTCATGTAAGACTTTTTATTAGCTTTTCAAAAAAAAAAAAAATCGGAGAAGACTTTTATTTTATTTATACCTAATGAAGATTTAATGAAGTGGGAAATGGTTTTTATATACCTGTCCCTCATCTGTCTTGTCTTAATTATGCAGCAATGGTTAAAGAAATGGCCCCAGAAAGCTGAAATGATTAGACTGGCTGGAGAAGGAAGCTGGTTCCAACAATTCAAAGTGGTTGCTCTCTTTAGGGTTTCGCCGTTTCCATACACAATTTTCAACTATGCAATTGTGGTAACAAGTATGAAGTTTTGGCCCTATATATGTGGATCAATTGCTGGAATGGTCCCAGAAGCTTTCATTTATATCTACAGGTTTGTGCTCTGAATTCCTAATATGATTATTTTGCCATGATCATGGTCCAAAGAAAAATAAATTTGATTTTCCTGTTCTCTAGTGTTTATGTTCAGGAATCTATTGGTAAATGAACTAGATTGCCTAATTAAATTCCTTGGTTAATCTTTTAATTTCCCCTGTATTTCATCTATGGTGACTCTCACTGGTTCCTTTTTCATATACATTTACAAATATGTATTGTGTATTTATATATATATGTCTCAAGCCATGTTCGTTGTACTTCTTTGCAGTGGTCGGTTGATAAGGACATTAGCAGATGCAAAGTATGGGAACCTTCACCTGACTACGGTGGAAATCATATACAACATTATCTCCTTCATTATTGCAGTCATTACCACAATTGCATTCACTGTCTATGCAAAAAGAGCTTTGGATGAGATTAAAAAGGCTGAGACTAATGGGGAAGATGCCTCTCTCTCTGACCATGGCAGTCTTGAGATGGAGAAGCTTCCACTTGAAAGACCTAAGCAGCTTTGTGTCTCTTCCTTCTCTTCATAACCTGTATTCTTTAGAAATAGACTAGTATCTGTAAATAGTGGCATTAATTAGAGGGGTTTCAAATTCCTTGATCCTTGTAACACTTTTTATTCTTTTTGCCATGGTACCGACGTTTGTAAGTAGAAAAGTTGTACACACTTAAACAAAGGAAAAAAAAAAAATTGGTTGTATCATAGATGAGATGCAATAGACTTCTAAGCACGTGAGCCTATGCATATTCATGTGTCCTATCTTTGAATGTGACAGTTAACATACACTTGTTCAGTTTGTTGGACGCCATTACATGAAGGACCAGGATCCTCTCCATTTCTTTTGAAATGGAGAGGAGCCTGTCATTAGTTTTTTAAGGGCATTATAGTAATTTAAATTTAAATGTAAATGTAAAAAGACTATAATACCCTTAAAAAAACCAATGACCGGCTCCTCTCCATTTCCTTCCTTCTGCTTCTTATTGAGCTTAAATAGAAGTAAGATCACATTCTTGAAAAAAAAAAAAGTAACAAACTGCTCTTATTGCAGGTTCAATTAATCGAACTTAAAGTTGGTTTGATCAAACAAAAAGATCACATTTTGGATCAATCCAACAATCAATCGAACTTCCTAAAATAAAATTTTGGATTTCTATTTAATTGGGGTGAAAAGACGGTTGCGGTTAGCAATTAATGGTTAAAATCGTTAACTGCAACCGCCTAGGTGGTTAATAAATTTTACTACCTGCCTTTGCTAACCACAGTTAACCACCCGGTTAGTGGTTAACCGCATCCTACTAACCGCTTTTTTTACTAACTGTTTTTTGTTAGGCTTTTTTTGGGCTATTTTGTGCCCCTTTATTTTTTTTACCAGTTTTGAGAATTAGGATATTTTTGGGCTCACTTTAAACCTCCTTTTATTTTTATTTTTATTTTTTTTCAGGGCCTTTTTAGCATCAAAAATTGCTATATACCACAAATTTGGCTAAATTGCTACAAAAGGAGCCCATATTATTGGAGCCCAAAAAGAATTAATATTAAAAAAAATGGTTAAATACCTAATACCTCCTTAGGGTTTCACAACTTATTTTTTTCTCCCTAAGGTTTGATTTTTATCCTTGTGGTTTTGATAAATGATCAAATTGGTCCTTCTGTTAGTTGACTTAAGGAAGTCCATGTGGAAGAATAAAAATTTGACACCTGGCATAAGTGGCCACGTCATTATTGATGACGTGGCGACCTAATTAAATTTTTATTTTAAAAAAAAAAATTCAAAAAAAAAAGAAGACAAAAAAATTGGGGGTGGCCGTAGCCACCCCCTTCGGCACCAAAGGGTGGCTCGGCCACCACCCTTGGCACCTTGGGGGGTGGCCTGGCCTGGCACCCTTTGCAATTTTTTTTTTGTTTTTTTCTTTTCTTCCTTTTTCTTCTCTCCTTTCTTCTCCTCTCTCCCTCACGATCACGTTGAGTTCCTCCCCTGCAATCCCTCCTCCTCCAATCACTCCCTCTTCCCCCGTTCACCCTCTCTCTCTCTCTCTCTCTCTCTCTCTCTCTCTCTCTCTTCGAAAAGTGGTGACAGATCGGACCCTTCCGGCATGGGCTTCGTCGTCGCGCATCTCAACTCCTCCCTACACGCTACACCCAGTCACACTAACTGGACCTCGCCGCCAAGCTCCATGCCCAACGCCGCCGAGATCTGGCTTCGCCTTTGCCTTTGCCTTTGTCTTTTTTCTTTTTTCTTTTTTCTTTTTTCTTTTAAATATATATTTTTTTAATTTAAAAAAAATATATAAAAAATTTAATTAGGTGGCCCACTTATGCCAAGTGTCAAATTTTTATTCGTCCACATGGACTTCCGTTAAGTCAACTAACAGGAGGACCAATTTGGTCCTTTATTAAAACCACATGAATCTCCTGTGATAAAAATCAAACTCTAGGGGGAAAAAATAAAGTTGTGAAATCCTAGGGAGGTATTAGGTATTTAACCCTAAAAAAAATGCAACATTTACCAATATTTAAAAAAGAATGAAATACAACATACAAATAATTACCACTATACTGGAAGGACTTATTGTCATATATTATATGAAATATATATATAAAAGTGGTTAGCAGTTTTCAAAAACCCATTAACCACTAGGCGATAACGGTTTTTAATAAAATCTTTCAAAAGCGATTAACGGTTATAGTGGTTAGCGGTTAGAAAAACGGTTAGCAGTTCTAATTTTTCACCCCTATTATTGATAGCATGTTTTGACCGACTAGACGTTGAAATTGGAAAATTTTCATCAAATTCAAATATGTAGCCTTTGAATAAGCTTTCTAAAGCCATTAAGTTTGGCGGGATAGCAAGTTACCAACGGTTTGTTTTGGATTGTGGTTGTAATAAGTGCGATTTTAAAAATTGCATTTTTCAAATTGATACTTTTTAAAATCGCACATGCATTTGGTAAAACATATTAGAACGTATTTTTTATTGAATGTTTGGATAACATTAGCGTATAATTGCGCTTTCATAGGCAAATTATCAATAATGACATACATTTGTTTATAACAGTAAAATAACTAACATTGTCTATAAGCCTCTATCTTCAGCAAATCTATGGCCAACCACATTCCTACTCGAAAATTTGGTAATTATTGTGCCAAATATTTGTTATGTGAAATCGTGATTTTGCTTTAATTTTGAAAATTTTCAAATAAGCATCCTCTACCTTTTTTTTTGGAAATAAAGCATCATCTACCTTACTTATAGAAATCGCGAATTTTTTCTTTTTTTTTAGATTCTACGCTTTTTTAAATCGCAATACTAAATACTTTGTGTTTTGCGATTTATTTTAAAAGAGAAAACCTTTAATCAGGACCTGCTGTAAAACACTAGTTTTACAGCATCCAATAGAGTACTGACATGTTAGCAAATACCACCTAATAGAATAGTAACAAAAACACTGAATTTTTAAGCGACAAAAAATTTACAATTTAAATATAATTTTGTTTAATTAAACTAAAAAACAAATTTTAGGGAAATGAGTAGGGCAACCGTGGGTTTTATAAATAGATACGTTTTTTTTTTTTTTTCAGATTAGAATTCGATTTATAAATATTTAGAATTCATTTTGTATTTTCATATATTTGAAAGTGCATTTAGTTAAAAAAATTGGATTAAACCCATCTAGAAAAGATCATAAAAAAACTTTTTTAAAAAGACCATATAAGTCAAGTTCATAGTTAAGAAAAAGAAAAAAGCCAAAAAAACAAAAAAAAAACAAAGAAAAAAAGGCCAAAATGTAAAGCGGATGGCACGGGCGGTTTGTTAAAAAAAAAAAAAATTGCCCGCAAGTGTGTGGTTATGGGCAAATTTTGCAAAGTTCTCATGAAGTTACTAAAATTTGCTATTCGCCAAGTGCAAATAGAGATGCGGAATAAGAGTGTGTTCGGCCTTGGCAATGCAATTTTATAGACAAAAAAAATGTGATTTTAAACTAAATTGCAGAAAAACAGATTATATAGTATTTAAATAATTGCGATTAGAAATGCAAAAAATTTGTGTTTTCAATTCGCAAGCAAGAGTGATTTTTTGAAAACACACAATTTTAAAGGTTAAGTTATGATTTTATTGAACACTTGATTGTATTTTTAAAAATCACGTTTTCAAGTCACACATTTTGAAATCGTTATTTTTAAATCGCAAAGCCAAAAGAATCCTTCAGAGTATTTAGGTAGTTAAAAGAAAAAGAAAGGGAGAAATATAAGAAATAATTTTTGCCTACAAGTTCTGAAATATAAACTTCATGTTATATATCAAAAAGTTTCTGTACCATTTGTACGTACTTTTGTGTACATCGCAAAATGATAATTCCATATATTATAAGACATCTTAAGGTCTAGAATGGTGACCATCAAGGGTGGTGGTTCAATGACCCAAGAAAATTTTCAAGTGGTCAAGATATGTAATAAGGAGTAGATTCGAATCTCTGTAATGAAAAATTCCCACATATGAATGATTAGTATTAGCCGCATTAGATTCATATTGATACTCTTGTGGAGCTGAATCAGGCGACGCCTAAATCAGATTTGAGAGAGCACATGCAGTTTTTATCGTCTAAGTCATTCCTGTGCGGCTTGCAACGCGTAGGTGCTACTATGGTCACACCTAAATATGATAGCTACAATTGGTCTTCCCACCAACCCTTTTCCCAAAAGAAGGGTTTAGAACAGTATTATGTAAGCAGAAGGATCCTCTCCATAAAGGAAATGGAGAGGAGCCGGTCATTAGTTTATTAAGAGTATTATAGTCTTTTTGCATTTACATAAGAAAGGGTTTGATTGCCCGATAGATGATAAGACTTTGTATTTTCAATTTTCTCGATAGAAAAAGCACCCCACGAATTGATTTTTCTTCATTTTTCTGCAATTCTGTGATTTTTTTGGATTTGCCGAAGAATTGTGCATTATTGTGCTTATAAATCAAATTCCCACAACGCCATGCTGCCCTAACATCACATTAAGGTCTTTTTTCAGCAGAGTATGCTATAGCTCACAGAAAGATCAAAGATGTGCTGATAATCTTTTGGTTTGCGACTGGGATTAGGCCAGTAGTGACTTTGTTTTAAAGACTACATTTAAATGAAAATTCATTAATCAAGTACTTCCAATTATGGCTTTAGTTGCCAGCAGATAACTCATCCAGTTGGTAATTACTGGTAAGTTGACCAGTGATGAGTATAAGTAGGATGATTCTGTCACAATCTACACTAACACATTACCTGCGCTATGTGCGAGATTCTTCATTATAATTTAATTTTAAAACTTAAATGCATCCCATTTTACTTTTTATTATAAGTTAAAATAAGTGTAAAAAAATCTATTACACATCTTTTAATGAAAATACATACTAAAGGTTATACACCACTACATTGAACATGTTTTTTTTTTTTTTTTTTTGAAGTGTAACAAACATGTACTTAATGAAAAGTATAAAAGAAAAAAAAATAGCAAGAATGAAACTTGAATTTTGATTATCAAAATAATAATAGACAATTAGTAGGAAACTCTAATATTGTTAATGTAATACTTATTATATTGTAATATAAATAAAACCCATAAAGTTCTTTTAGAAAATACATTTGGCTGGGACCACACCTTATAAAGCGGAGGTCACTAGTTCGAATCCCCTCTCTCTCCTCTTGTGTGGACATGTCAAAAAAAAAAAAACATTTAAGAAACTCTAATATTGTAATACTAATCATTTCATAAAATACAGAGTAAAATAAACAAAATCTTCTCTATTCTTTTTAATACAAAATAAAACACGTGTTTCACTCAATATTTAATGCAATCAAATAACTTTCTTTCAACACTTTAAAAAAAATGCTAGAAAATTCGAGTAAATCACAAAAATGAAAAAAAAAAATCCAATAAAATATTGAAATGAATTAAAACATCAAATCTTATTAGTATGATACATACTACATTTCAATACAAATAAACTTTCTAGAGAAATAAACATAAAAATAATCAGTTTACAATTGTAAAAAATTTATGCATAGATTCACAAAGATAAATCCAAAAATGAAATAATTTATATATGAAAAACTCTTGAAATATAATTAAACACAATTAATTAAGCTAATTAATGACAAGTTTTTTTAAAAAAAATCGGTTCAGTCTTAAAAAACTAATTTAACATTAAAATAAAAAGGGTTCACGCTATATATATATATATATATATATATATATATATGATTACAGGAGATTCTTTGTCTGCCATCCCTTGAACTGCCTAGACGACCTTTATGATTGTTGAAAAGGTTATATGTCCTTGTACATTAATTAAGGAACTGAATACTTGCTATCGGAAATCAAATTGCCACGTAGGATATCTCTCAAGTAAGTTAAGATGATGGAAAAGGCGGTTGGGCTACAGAGGGGAGCTCAGATGCTACCGATGTCGTAGTTTCCTCAATCACAACCATTGCTTGTTCCGAAATTTGAGCATTTTGTGGTAATTCCGTAGCCATTTTATGCATTTGTGTTTGACTTGCTTGAGCCGGGCCACTCGCTGCTCTTTCCTTTCTTTTACTTTTACCCCCTGAAGCCCATGTTTTTACAGCTGTTCCCACAGCTTCTGCAAAGAGGACTTCTTTAAACGTGCTTCCCATCTTCAGAGCAAATATTTTGGGAAAAATCAGATTTCAGGTGAAGAAGCTTATCAATTACTCTAGCAAGGAAGCACGTGCATGTGCGTATCTAACCTGGGTCACAAGAGCATACAAAGGCAAGGTGCTGTAGCTGCACAGTACTTGAACAATCACACTGCATAAGGAAACTATTATGTGAGCAGGTGAATAATATGATGGGATGCACACAAATTAAACATTGGCTAGCTAACATATGTTCCGTATTCTCCTCTCCAGTACTTAATTCCCTTCAGTATTACCCCATAATAAGTCTTGTGACGATGAAGCCCAATTTTTCAATGATGCATGATTTGAATCCGTATGTGCTCTGCAGAGGAGTAAATTTGATGAAAGTGAAAAATGCAGTTGCATGTAAGGCTTTCGAATTGAGTGCGAACTATTCTGGCTGATATATATATATATATGTACATTTCCTCACCAAGATCCAGAAGAAGAAGGCAATCTCAAATGAATTCTGAAACAAAATGAATTGAATTAAGTAAAGCACAATGGCAGGGCGACCAAACCAAAAGTGCTCATCTGATGGCTTCACACGTGCTGCTTCATGGTCTCTCTTCCACTCTGTGACCTGCTGTGCTTCATGGTCATGTACACTCTTCTCTGCTACCGCCTCCTGAGCCAAACGGGTGATTACATTCTCTAACTTTGCACCCACAAAAATTAGCAGCTGTCACTCAAAACAACTCAAACATTATTAGTCCAATTATGTCATTCAATAAATAAACTCGGTATTAATTAGTCCCACTTGGAATCAACCTAAACCACTTACGATCAAAGGCAAAAAGGATAACCAAAAATATGAGTTCCATCCTGCATGTTCATTTTTAGACACGAGAAAGGTTCAAAATTGAAATTATGAATTGTGATGTATAGGTCCTGCCACATCAAGATCTAAGGAAATTACCTGCCACATTCAGCAGTAAGAATACCACAACAAACAGCCACAGGTACCAGCTGCGGTTAACAATATATATGTAGAAAATCAATTTTGAATCCAGGAAAATAGTTTAATGATTAGCTTTAAACTATGTCTCTAATCTAACCTTATGCTAACAACTTTTTTGAAATCAACTTCAAGTGTCCGCATCATGTACTTGTGAAAATTAAATCCAGGATTAGCTGGGCAGTGTAACTGCAGTGAGAAAACAAAAGGAAAATAGAACGTGAAACAAACTGGATATATATGCAAAATGTTATAAATAGAAATGATGCAGACTTGACCTTGATGAAAGCTTGTCGCAGTACATTGTAGTCTGACTTGGTAATAGAGCCATAAAACTGTTTGAAGAACGATATCTACCAATAAACATACGCATCCAAGTGTCATCACATTGGAAATCATAAGCCTTCAACTAGGAAAACATTTTAATGGGATAAGAAATAATATTTCGACCTTTTCATATCCAAATATAATTACAAGCATAGATAACAACTATAAACTCAAAACAATTTAGACAAATACCACCGTGTGCAAAATGATTAAATGTCTCATCCAGAGATAGACATAATTTGGTTTAGATATTCGTCATCATGCATGGTGAGATTTAAGTGAAGTTAGTCTAAAGTACACGAAGGGTGTATCTGTGCAATATTAATATTGTAAATTTCAGATGATGTTGTTGGGAGATAAAGTGGTTATGGAGTTTGTACATTAATATACATAGTTGAACATAATTCTAGCTTAAAAACCTAAGCTAATGGGCTAAGGTCTACTTAGATATATTAAGTGTTGTTATTTATTTACTTATTTATTATTATTATATTTTCTCAATGCGGAACCCAGAAAGCTAACCATGGTTTTGATACCACTTGTTGGAAGATAAAACGGTTATGAAGTTTTTACTAAGACTACATAGTTAAACACAATTCTAACTCAAAAACCTAATTAAACTAATGGGCTAAGGTCCACTTAAGTATATTAAGTGCTTTTTTCTTTTATATTTTTTCAATGTGGGACAGATATGGTACAACTAATTGCTCATATAGTGAGCTACTACATATATGTTGCATGGAAAGATAATAACCTTTTCTTTTTCTTTTTCTTTTTCTATTTCATTTTTTTTTCCATCCGTATGCAGCAAATAAATTCAGCTTGTAATACTCTTTTATAGCTTTGCTTATTGCATATACTTTAAATCGTTGCCTGTTGCCTTTGGTTGTCCATTGGAAAGGCCCCGATTAGCTAGCTTGAGTTGTTGTTAGCTTGGAGCATACAATTTCAAATGAATCCATTTCTTACAAATTAGAGTTTAGATAGAAATTTACAATGGTTTAGGACAAAAGAAAAAGATTAT
Organism: Carpinus fangiana; assembly: GCA_006937295.1. Lineage (NCBI taxonomy): Eukaryota > Viridiplantae > Streptophyta > Magnoliopsida > Fagales > Betulaceae > Carpinus > Carpinus fangiana. Next base: position 78,643 of record CM017322.1, read on the forward strand.
TCAAATCATTGTTGCAAAGACAGCATATACAATTAAGACACAATGGGATCCTTCTTTTCAAAAGACACACAATGCACTGGTGTTACTATACTGTTTCTTTTTGCTTCTTTGGGAGTTATTTCAAACCAAATATTAACTTTTATTAAGTTAAAGAGACCGTAGGAAAATATTATTTAATAATGTAAAGAAAAAAACTAGGGGGAACTTTATTTACACCCCACAAACTTATGCGGTTTTCGTAGACACCCCCACATTGTTCAACATCTCTCATTTTGGTATATCAAACTTTCGTTTCATTTCAAATACCCCCCTACCGTGAAATATTGCAGTTAAATGAAACAAAAAAATGAGAAAAATAACTAAGAATATTTTAGTAATTTCACACATTTCCGTTAGGATTTAACAGAAAATCCTAACGGAATGAAAAAAGTGGAAGGAAATCAAAGTTCCATAAACCAAAGTGAGAGATTTTGAACAATGGGGAGTGTCTACGAAAAGCGCGTAAGTTCATGGGGGTAAGTAAAGTTTCCCCAAAAAATTATGATTTAGATGTTAGTCATGCTAAGAAAATATGCAAAATGTGTTTAATCATGTATTTCTTTGTAATTCATGAAGAAATAACTGTAATTTTTTTGCATCAATCGACATTTTTTTGTCCAAAAGCAGGTACCTCAAGATTGATATTTTGAGAATTTCAATTCAATTTTCATTGATAGGTTCAAAAACTCACCATCCAACTAACAATAGCTGCCTGTCTCCAGTATCCAGATGCACGTTGTGTGAAGATCTCGTGGTGTTTATGAGCAGAAGTGCTGTTGCTCCTTGTTGGATCTGCACAAAAGAATAAGTTCATGCATACATCCCGATTAGACCAAAATACTTTAATTAGCTAAATAGTATCATGCAAGGCATTTTGCAAATTCAGGTTCACATTATCCTTACCTGGTTTTGAAATTTCACGCCTAATTGAATCCTCCCAGACCTTCCACTGGCGTATCTACAGAAAAACTATAAATTATGAGACACATCGCCAAATAACAGTGCACATTTCAAAGTTGGTAAATTATCGTGGACAAGAGCCACAAAGATAGTACATAAAGGTGTAACAGCTTGTTAACTGAAGAAAATATAGCCAAAAAACAAAACTAGTTATAAAAGACTCTGAAGTTAAGAGGCATCAATACATTACCCTGGCTCTGCCAAGAAGCATGGTAGTGACACAGAAGATCACATGAACTACTGCCAGTACAAAGATGAAAATGTGCAGCTGGTGTAATGCTTCCAATGATAACAATGGAACCTTTCCCTGAGTAGGGAGGAAAAGAAAAACAGAGATATAACTTCAAAGCAATTGAATATCAGCATCTGTATATATTCTTCATGTATTTATGTATGTATAACATCGTCCTTACTTGTTCATGGTCATTGACTATATAATAATTTCAAGCATGTTGAGAATATACCTCGCGTAGGCATTGCCCTGAATTAGCCTCTTCAGACAAAAGCCTTCGTCGATTGTTTGTATTTAGATGAGCGTAATGCTCGGAACCAGAATCCCTCTTGCACGGAAGCATGGAAGATGTAAGATGACTTGGTACGCATATGCGACTTATTAAACCTTGAAAGACCGTTAATAGAAGGGAAATGAACCCTAGAAGCATCAGTTCTGTAATCAAACATCAGGAGCAGGCTTAGAAAAGAAAAATAAAAATAAAAATTCAATTATATATAAGAGATGAATACAATCTAGGGACGTTGCAAACCTTCCTTTACTTTTTGTAAGGCTTGATATAGTTGAGGTTGATCCTTATGCTCCAACAACTGAATTGGGAAACCAACAAACAAACAGCAAACTACTTAAAAGATTCTCCCATTATGCATAAACTTTCATGGTTTCTTAGTCGCACATAAAATCTCACTTAACCTATGCGACCTGAAGCATTCATAACCTTTGAGCAATTCAAAATTTGACATGCTTCTTGACAATCCTACAAATGTTTCCTATACCTCTATCATCATATATGATTTGCCTCTGCTTCTGCATTCACATTGTTCCTCCGTATATAGTATCATTATTCATCTAGCATTCAAATTGTTTCTCCTTCTTGATCTGACAAAAGGCTACTAGTTTTATATTATAATATTCGAAAAATATATCACAAGGGAGGTGTCTATGTTAGCCAATCGAGTATTTTTTCAATGCACTCACATTACCACCGATTATCACCAAGAACTTAGAAAACTTATCTACGACAAAACAGAACAAGAAAATAACTTTTTGGGGTTAGAATGCGACCACATATTTTGTAAAATTCGAGGAAGTTCAAGTTGGGCTGTCATTGTCAAATTTGACCATGAATAAAGCGAGCTGGATTACAGCAGCCCAGAAATGAGACAAAATTGACTAATTATTCCCAGCCAAGGCCAGAAAAAAGATGAAAAAATGAAGATGGAGAAGCCCAGCAAAGTAATAATGAGACACAACAGTTCGGATACCTTTCCAAGTCGATGAAGAGCGCGCTCAGCGGAAAAAGATATGAAAACAATAATGAAGCATACAATGGCAACTATCCATGTTGGCGTAAACTCCAAGGAGCTGCTGAGTTCCGCTTCCATATCTTGGTAATGCAGTTGACAACATGATCCTGGTTAACTTCGTATAAATAGAACAGATGGTTGAGGTGGGGAGCAAAGAATATGTAAAAGCTAATAGGAGAAGAATACATTAGGGGCGCAAACTTGATGGTAAAGTCAATTCAGATTCATTCATGGTGACCATTTTAAGTAACGCACAGAATCTACACAATTGAAAGGGGAAAAGTACCAACCAAGCTCCTAATTTAATTCTTATCTTCCACCTACATTAAAAACTGAGAAGTGTGAAGAACAACGGAGAACAACAACTTTCCTGAAAGGAATTACTTGACCCTAGCAACCAACGGCATTAAGGAATTTATCCCTGTTATTCTCAGCCGTGTAGCAAGTACCTTTCTGAAAATGGGCTTCTTCTGTTGACCCAAGTTACTAAAACCATTCCATCTCAGTGTGGGAAATACATTTATGGTGATTGGTGAACCATTCTACAGCTAGTGGAAACGCAAAAGACAATCTGGAGGGGGGAGGGAGGAGATTATGGACCTTCCAAAGAAACATTTAGAGGAAGCATCCCATCTGGTTACGTGATACACAGACCAGATCTATTTAGATTATACCCGGACCAGTTGATGCTTCTATGAGTGCTCCACCAAAATATTTTTTCTGAGAACCGAAGAGCTCTCTAATAATAGGGTCAATCAATCTTTTTTCACCAAAAGACAATTGCTAACATAGCATGCTGGGCAATACGAGGATGGTTGTTGTCTCCTTTTTAAGATCACTCCTATTTAATCTAATCAGAGCGTTGTCGAGAATTTTGTTTACAACAAAGTAAAAGACTTGAAAATTGTTGTAATGGCGCAATTCTATCGAACCAATGAACAAAGTACTTCATGACATGAACGAACCACTCTAGAGAGGCTTTTCAGTAGCAAACTCTGCATGCACGATGGACAACACTTCATAGAATGAAAATTATAGGAAAATTTTCAAATATATAAAAAAAATTGAATAAAGAAAAAAAAAAAAAATCTAATCAGGACATTGTAGGACTTAAAATGGAAATTATTAGTCAACCAATCTCAAACTGTTAAATTTTCTGTTTAAAGAATACGTGACGGTTTCATACATACATACTACATATATCACAACATCCCACACAAAAGAGGCATTCCCAAATACCAGTGAGCAATTCTTAATGCTGGTCTTGAATCCTTAACCTGGCCCCAGCCCTTTATCTTTAGGAAGTTTGTCCGTTGCTTTCTTCCTCAAGGGTATCTACTTCCTCATCTTTGCATTTACCTTTACCTTGGAGATTCAAATTCCAACACTATTACTTCACCAAAATCGTCTATCCATAGTCATACAGCATACTTGACAGACAAATATGAGCACCAGCACAGCATCTCATGGTTTCCAAGGTGCCGGAGGTGGGGGTGGAGTTGGAAACATGGGGGGAACCGCAGAGAAAATGGTGTTCTTGTCGATCCCAGGAGTCCTGTCACCCGACAAAGCCACAAGTGCCGCAACTAAACCGGCATTGCCTGCAAGAGTTGGCTCCGTGTAATTGTAGTTTGTACGAACATCATGGAAACCATCATGCTTGTCAGGGCCTGCAACCATAGCTCCAACAAGTGTATTTGGGTTTGGCTTTGAACTGTCCCTCCATTTCCATCCTCCTTTACAGTTATACTTGATCTTATTCTTAGGGATAGATGCGCCTCTATGGTGGGTGTGTCTTGGGTAATGATTACCAAAACCGACGATGTAGCTCATCTTCCGAGGATTCTTGCCAAGGATGTAATCAATCTGCAGAACACCACAGTAAAAGATGAAGTAAATCGACATCATGTATCAGCAGTAACTTATTATATCATGTGAGCAGACTCAAGTCCCCTAGGCTACCTTGTTGAGGGGATTCATCACGCACCTGTGTTTTGGCAAATTCACGCAAGACATCAGTTGAATAGAAATTGGGTCCACAATACCACCCAGGTGTATCTGCAGCATCGAGATAGTCACTGTACAGAGTAGCTAAAAAGGCTGCATTGACTACATATTGAAGAGGTTGAGGCCTTCCATGGTTTAGCTGAATCAAGCCCCCTGCAAAAGGTATCCAAAAAATCAGAGTGACATACATAAAACTAGATATGGAACAATATAACATCATTGAAGTTCACTACCCAGATATAATATCAATGAAGTAGGAGGTAATGTACCTTTGGTTCTATTAAAGGTAGTGAAAATGGGTAGATAAGAGCACATAATGATGTTAGTCTGATTGTGGAATGTACTTAAAATATCCTCATATGGATATCCGGGGCTCAAGAACAACCGCAATCGGCTTAGAAGCACCTAAACACAAGATAACAAGGTCATGTCAGAAATGAACATGTGGCCAGAGATCTCTAAAGTAATTAAGATTTTAAAGATCTTAACTCAATGAGCTTATACATCAAAGGAAAAAAAAAAAAATCAAAGGCACCCAGAAACTTGTAAATTTGGTCCTCTAAACATACGAATTATATTACCATAATAACATTATAATTATTTTTTTTTTATGTCAAGGAACCTCTCCAAGGCAGGGCCCTTCGGACCCACCCCTGCAGAGTAAACCCCGGTCCCGTGCACCTAACATTATAATTATACCAAGGTAACATCAAACAATACAAAGTTACCTGAGCACCAGCAAGCTTGTTGTCCCAGCTCAGCACACCATAATCAGGGCCTCCCCAAAAAGCACCTGCATGTTTTGCGAGACCACGTGTAGTCGCAAGCTGAAGATAGGAGGAATTTCCAGTTGCATAATACAACCAAGCTCCACCCCATACAAACTCATCCCAGTAACTAGTGGAATTATAGAAAATTGCAGCTTCGGAACCACTTGCACTGTATCTGCCCCTCTGATCCCTTGCAAACTTGAAGAGTGTCCTGGCTCCATGGACGAGTTTTTGTGAATACACCTTGTTGTCTTTAAAAACAATGGATGCAGCAGCTAGAGCAGCAGCCATTTCTGCACCAAGATCTGAGCAACTGGAACAGTCAGTCACAGGTCGTTTATAATCAATGTCCTCAGGACGCATCCAGCAATAATGATCATTAGGAGTTGTACTCCCTCCAGAAGTATCCCCTGACCCAACCTGTCAACAATATGGTGCAAACCATAAATTAGCCACATACTCTACAAGAGATCCAAAGACAAACTTCAATTACATTTTGACGAATGATCACTTGAAACTCTACACAGCAATAGCCAAGACACTGGCTAGATACAAGCTCTTAATATTTTGAATCGGAAAATAGAAAATGAAAAGAAAGTCCATCTTTCACATTATAGAATCAAAATATTAACCACATTAAAGTCAAACTAAGCTGTAAACACCAATCCTGCAAGGCCGTTTCTTTTTTCCTGAAGCCAATTTTTAATTCTCCTAAATATCCAGAAATGTAGAAAGGCCAACCATAAGCAGTTAACGCTAAAAAATGAAATCACCAAGTATATAGCTCTACCTGTGCAACAATCCTATCTATGGTATCAGCAGAATTATTGAATGTCTTGAGAAAGTAATCAGTCCCCCATTTAATTATCTCTTTGATGTGGTTGAGCTCCCCAGAAGCCTCATATTTCGCACTGTATTCAATTACACTCCAGCTCAACATGGTCATGGCAAACGATGAAGGGAAATTGAACTTGATAGCATCTCCAGCATCATAATAGCCACCCACCAGATCTTTGTAAATAGGGGAATTTTCGGACTTGCCATCATCCAGACAGGAGCTACCTCTCCAAGAGACATTATTATGCTTTGGTAGTTTCCCAGCTGCAATTACCAAGTAAAATAAAAAACAAAGAAAGCGGAAAACAAATGTAAGAGAGTCGTGATGGTGAGGACAAAGATTAAGAGAACGCTGCTGTTTAGGGTATTGATTGATAAACAGTTATTCCGGGGCTGTGTTTGGTTTACCGAGAAAACTTAGGAAGTGGAAAATAAATAAATGATCCGATGTTCTTAATCTTTCATTTGGATCACCAAAAACGGAAAGTAATGTAAATATTAAAACTGCACTGAGCTTTCTGGATGTTTCCCTCGTCGCTTTCTAAATGTAAAAAAATTCAGTTACAGTCGTTAAGAGAACTGTTAGGTGTATAGGTTTGATTGAACTATATATATAAAAAACATAAACATCCGAAAAACGAAGAGGGAAAGACTTTATCAAAGTCACTCCTTTTCTTTTGTTCTGTCTGTAATTTTTATATCATTCATCCAAAAAAGTAAAAAATTAATTAATTAATTAAATATCTACACGGGAACTTAATCGTGGAAACAGGTCAGATTCAGAGCAACCGAAGAGGAACAGATGAAAAGAGATAACTTTGACTGATTCAGTAGGGTTTAGTGATGGGTACTTTCAAATGATAAAATGGAAATAGATGGAGAAATGGAAATAACTCAAGACAAGGAAACCCATTGGAAGAAATCTAACAAAATTACGAACGTGGGTTAGAATGACACGAGAGGATAAAAGCAGATCTAAAATGAAAGAGCAAAAGGAGAGTAAGGAAAGTTACATCGTTGGGCGTTGAAGAACATGAGAGCCTTGTGGAGGGCGAGGGTGTAGTTGTCAGGGGGAGGATGGGAATGATGGTGGCGTGGCACCATCTTGACGATGAGGGTGATGAAGCCGGCCAAGAAGGCAGAGACGAGCAGCGTGCCCACCGTCCAGACGAAGATCTTGCGGCTGACGATGATGCAGCCCAGATCCACGTACTTCTTCTTCTTCTGCTCGCCGGGGCCCAGCAGCCAGCTCTGCTGGGTCTCGTCCAGAGGCCGAGACAGAGCCGCCCTGTCCAAGTCCTGCAGATTGCGGCTGCGGTCGTCGTCTGTGGCGGAGTCCGCGGCGTTTATCTCCAGGGGCCCACCCCAGGGATCCCTTCCGTACATGCTGATTGTATATGTCTAATCTCTCTTTAGTTTCGGATTGATGAATGGTGGAGCTTAGCTTCCCCAATTACTCCACCGACATCAGAATTTGAGCTCCTCGCCACAAACGCAGGAGACCAACCGAGTGAGGGGAGTTAAGCAGCCCAGATCTGAGACAAAGAAGTAAGAAAGAAGAAATATGTATGTGGATTACAGTTGATGTGGCAAAAAAGCAAGGAGGAGTAGGAACAAGACACAGTAGTGTCACTCCAGAATCCAGATGCTTTATTGGAGGAAATTAGGAAGAGAAGGGGGGATGGTGGGGACTCGGGTCATGGTGGGTATTATAGAATAATATTATTTTATATTATTTTGGATGGCTGGTGGGTGACTGGGTGACGGTGGGAGTCTTAACAATTATGTTATGAGGCTAATTGCATGATTAATAATATGACTCGAATATCATGTGGGTTTTTTTGGGTTTGGGTTTGGGTTTGGGTTTGGGGGGTTTCTTTTTTATTAAATTTTTAGTTGATTGACACTGACCACTCTCCACTAATCGACAAAGACACTCTGATTGCTATTTCACTAATTTCAGAGAAGAGAACTGAAGAAGAAGAAAAATAAAAAATTAGTTTCAATTTTAAGCAAAGCCAGAATCGACGCTGGAAAGCAACCCCAACCCGGTGGTTCCTAGGCTGAAATTTACTACTTACCCCTCACCTCACCAACAGATTAAGACACCCCAACCCCTCTGTCTCTCTGTCTCTCTCTCTCTCTCTCTCTCAAGACATTAGACAGATTTCCTTTTTTACCCTTCCAACCAAACTTGAAAAGGTTTGCCTTGCCGACACTCAAAGATACCTCCCCCCCATCCCCATGATATATATTGCCATCCACTTTTTCATTTGATTTTTTAATCCCAACTCTGGACTCGGATGATCATATCATCATATGTATCATGTGGTCATGTTACGTGTATGAGCTGTGGTCCAAGACCAAGTTGGACGAACGTCGGAGCCAGTATCACCTGCTGAGCTGTCCATCTCGCACTTCAAATGAAAACACAAGTCTCCCTTTCACAATTCACAATGGGTCAAGAATAAACAAATCAAATACTTTTATACTCGTACAATTAATTCTTTAACTCTTGTTTCCAAACAAATCAACCACCTTATAATAACACCGCAACAACTCAACAACCCTTTTTTAAAAAAAAAAACATTCGTATATTCATTCTACCAACTGCTTTCTACATTTTTCCTTTATTCTTCTTATTCATTAATTAAGATTAGCTCATTGGCCAAAATACAATTATCAAGAAATTAGTATACAATTACATGATCCCCATGTATCATGATGCTCATACTGATACGTATATGTACACTGATAAATACTGCCTCTATATATATATGTTCTTTTTTATTTTTGGGCTTTTTTTTAGGATAATTATCAAGTGAGAAAAGGAAACATATTAAAGCTCTTCTGATAAAACACATTTTGTCACAGCTTTTGTTAAACATAACAATAAATCTGTTCATTAAATTAAATTCATTATGATATCCCATCTATCTGCCAATGCTGGGGCTAACGGCCCTAGATTTTGCAAGTAACTGGAGTAAGCAATAGAATGACCAATTTGTGACTTTTACATGATAATAAATCAGGAACAAGTAAAATACCTGTATGCATCGATTTTTACCCTGAAGATTAACAAACTATTGAGGCAAAAATTTTAGTTTATCATTTAACATCAAGCATGCAAAACCTGGCAGTAGCCAATTGCCCCGCACATGGTAAGTGTGAAAGAGAACAGGAAATTATGGTTGTCAGCAGAGACAAACCATTGAGTCATAAAAGTTCAAAAATTACAGAGCCTACGAACATGCCGAGAGATGATGACCCTACAAATCAAAACTATGGCTGTTGAAATGGAAGATCGGGCCATTCTTTCTTCTTTTCAGATTCTGCAACCTACACTCCTTAGCAACACTTGACTGAAGAGTTGGGGGACCGCACACAATGACACCCACATCAACATGGCCCCAACCATCTGATACTGAACCAAAAATTTCTGCAAGAAACAAATATAAATATTGAGTCAAGAAAACAAGTATTGTCCGCTAAAACAGATCACATATACCAAATTTCAAGCCCGAAATATCAGGTTTTGATGCAATAGCAGATTCTTTATACATTAAGCCAGCAATACCATAGACTCATTTTTAATCCGTTGAGCGATCAGGAATTTCTAGGTTATCACAGGATACTCAGTCCACTTTTTTATTTTAATTTTTTCCCAAGTTTTCTGCAATACTCCACTAGTTCTACTGTGCCTCTTTGAGCAAAACTTTTGCAACTTTAGATAGAACAGTATGTGGTACCAAACTCCACTACTTAAGTTAATTCTAAAGCCATGGTTCATATGACATGTAAAAGTGTCAAGTTACTTTTTCGATTGATTAGTGGCCAACGAATACATTGAGACAAAAGGCAGCTCATATATCTTGGTGTTAAGAATATTATATTAGGTTATTTACTTCCTTAGGTATTCTAAGTCTACTAGGTTTACTTTTCCTTAGTCTACTAAGTTATTTGCCTATCACTCATATCCTCTTTATAAATAGAGGCCTATGTATTCATATTTTATTAGACTCAATATTATATGCTTCCACAATCTGCACTCTCTCTCTTCTCTCTCTCCTTCTTCTGCTCTCCACAATATATTCAACAATATTTTTAACATGGTATCAGAGCTACTTTCTTATGGCCTCCAATAAACGTCTTTGACATTTCTTGGCGCTCCCTCTAGTGACCTCCCTTTTCCTGTCGTCTACGCACTGCCAAGCGGTCATCCGCTCAAAAACTCTTCCACACTTTCATCACAGCCTCATCTGGCAAAATTTATACCAAATTCATGCTTGCGAGTCAACTATCTACAGATCTGTGGAAGATCCGCCGCCACCGGCACTCCAACGCCCCTTCGTCAGTTCCTGCACGCACCCCACACGCCGCCACAAAGCACCGATAGCCTCGGTAGCCATGCCAAATGACAGATCAGACATCTCCGAGTCCAGATCCAAAAAGATCCCAGCCATCCAATCTTCCATGCACCCTCACGCGCCTCCATGGTGTTCCATGTGCCTCCATGCACCGGGAGGTCTTACCACGGGCCAGCCACCTTCTGGCGCGTGTGATCCACATGCCTCTCACACATAAACCCTATCTAGGGCTTTTCAACCCGATTCAACGGGTTAGAACCGGGTACTACCGGCCCACTTATGCCTTGTCAAATGCCGCCATCACCTCACCGATCACTACCGCCTCTCCTAGGCCATCGATCCATTACTAGTCAGAATTTTTGGGTCAGACCTTTCAATGGTCCAAGGGTTTTAGCATGATTAGCCCCTTCAACCAGCCCTCTTCTCTCAACTCAGCTCAGTCGACCAGGCGAGACGGTCCAAGTCCATTATCATATGGTTTCCCAATCCAAATGCATGACTTAATTCAATTGCACTAGCAACTTTTATAGGGTCACTCCCGCAACTCTTTCAACACAGGTAGCTTTTTCGGCAAATTCAACTCTTTCTTTCCCTTTCTTTTACCCAATCTCAAGTTTACACCTGAGTTCGAGAGGAGATGTTAAGAATATTATGTTAGTTTATTTACTTCCTTAGGTATTCTAGGTCTACTAGGTTTACCTTTCCTTAGTTTACTAAATTACTTGCCTATCACTCATAGCCTCTCTATAAATAGAAGTCTCTGTATTCATATTTTATCAGACTCAATACAATATAGTCCATTATATGCTTCCACGTTCTTTCTCTTCTCTCTCTCCTTCTGCTCTCCACAATATATTCAACAATATATTTAACACTTGGAAATCCAATATTGTGTGAGGACCAAAATGATCAACTGAAGATGATTTTCAATAATGAGAGGGAACAAGAATTTTTTATTTTTTATTTTTTAAAGGAAGGTTTTTGCTGAGGCATATTTTAGAGCTGTAACATATCAAATGTTTAAGTTACCTGTCCAAGAAATTATTAGCTTTATATAGAAGATTTTGCGATAGTTTACAATTTTTATATATCAAAGCACTGCAGAAAATGTCAGTTTCATGATATTCACAATATAAGCATGAAAAACATATATGTATACTCCAAGCTAGTACGAAACATTAAAGAGCATTGCACTGTGTAGCAATGATATCTAAAATCTATATAAATAGTATCAAAGGAAAAGTTTTAACAACTATACACATTAGTTAATGAATTAAATTCCCCTATTCTTCTTCCTATCTAATTTTCTTCTCTCATTAACCCCTATTATTTTAGAGACACACGTACCATTGCTGTTTAATGGTTGGGATTCTTATTTACCCCGGGAGAACATCACAAATTAACCTTCATTCATCCAAAACCACTCTTACTTGTTTTGTAGTAAACCCTAAACCTTTTATATGCATTTACCTTTGAGCTCAAATTTTGAGAGAAACTGCTCTTACAAACACAAGAATCTAGATTTAAAAATTTAAAAATAAAAAATCAAGCCTATTGGCAGTTACAGGCAAAAAAGAGAGTAAATAATCCCACTAGCAGTTTGTACAATAACTGAAATCCTTTCATAAGTAAATATGTAATGTTATTTACTTTTAGTTGGTAGGCTGGCTCCCTCATTCTAACATAGATTCTTGAAGAAGCATATTAAAAAATATCTATACTCTATATATCAACTGAAACCTATTTCTTATTCAAGTATTGGGTACATTTTGTCATAGATAAATGGAGATGTACCTCTGAAGTCTGGTCTGCAACCATACCGAACAGAATATGAATTAGCAAGCGTTTCCTGGCATAAGTTCTTGTCTGTCGCTGCATTATGCTGCATCATGTCAATCTTTTCCCCATCTTCCTTAACTTCCTCCCGGGCTATGGTCCTTTTTTCCCAAAGACACCATAAACCAACCACAAGGCCCCCAAAGATGAAAATACTTATAACCATGCATGCTACAAACAGAAGGCCTTTGTACCACCAATATGATATACTGAAAGGATTTATGTAACAGATGTCTAACAAACCCAAAGAGATAACAAAGCCAATTGTAGATAGGATAACATAACTTCCAACCCATATCTTATTTCCAGTACCAACCAAAACTGACATGCTCCCTCCCTTGGCGAGTGAGAGAAGTGAAGGGCTTGTAGGCTTGTGAAGATTACCCTCCTCCTGCGGTTAGCAAAAGTCAAATGCAACGAGGAGGTAATATTAAATGTGAAAACTATAAAGTATAGATCATCTAAGAAACAGAAGACAACTAAACATACCAATGAAGGCTCTGATTCTTGCGTGACATAAGTTTGAATTTCAATATTCAATTCATCAGTGGAAAATGGACAGATTGACTCCATGCCAATTGCAGAAAAAATAGAAAGCTCATTTGATCCTTTTACAGCCCAAACAAGTAAAACATGTTTTGGTAGACCAGGTTTTTTCTCCTTAGAAAGATGGATAATATCACTCAAGATAGCTAAGAATGGGGAGATCCCACTGCCTCCTGCAACCAATATAAGCTTTTCATACCTAAGAGGATAAAAATAGCAAGTTAGCCTGTTGAAAAACAGATGGTACATATGAAAGAACAAACATTTGATAACTTAGCAAAATCCCCAGTCCATAGGCGGGGTGTACTCTGGGAGACGCAAAATGTGCCAATCAAAACCACACAAACAGAAAATGACCATTAATCACAACTTCCCAAGAGAACTTTATTTAATGTAAAATTCCAACTTGCAGCACATTTATAATTTAGGAAAGTCTACTGCTGTTACAGAAAACTAAACCTTAAATGTTATGTCAGTATTCTATGCACTTCCCCATGATTGTGGGATGAAAATTTTACTCAGAAGAAAGAAAAGAAAACACTTTTTCCTTCTTTTTTTTTCCCATGGGAAAAGATTATCTATTTAAACAGAGACTTAACTATTCATCATTGTCGCACATACATATGTATATAAAGAAAAGAGTACATACATCAAGTGGTATGGTGATTCATGCCCATAAGGCCCCTCTACAGAAGCCATAATCTGAGAATGAGGTTGGACAGGTAGCTCTAGTTGAGATTCGTCAGCAATATCTGAGACTTGTCCACTTAGCTTTGTTGTCCAGTCCCCAACAGTCTTTATAAGGACCGAAAGATGATTTTTGCCATCCAAAGGACTTGATGAAACACTGAAAGGATGCCATTGCAGCCAAGATAATTCCCGCACTCGGAGGAAGATGAAACTGAGGGCATTGTATGGCAGGTCTACATGGTGAAAGAGGAAGCTCTATAGTTTTTGGTTGAAAAAGAAACACAGGAAAATGATAGATTTTGGAACCAATCTTACTTCCAGGTTTGGAAAGAACCAATTTCACAGTTCCACATGGAAAGCTGGTTGTTGAAATTACATTGACCGTCTTCCGTGACTGGCAGAACCTCAGAAAGCGATCAAGCATGAATAAAAATATTCCTCCAGCAGCTTTGCTAAAATTGGTATCACCAATATGCAAGGCCAAGAAGATGACAAAAAGTATGTAGAGCTGATGTGTGTAGAAGAAAAGCTCAAAATATCGCTTTCTCACAGGAGGAAGTGTAGTCACCCAGATCAACAGACCAAATACATAGCAGATAACCCCAGCAAAGTTCGCACCACCATCACTTTTCCACTCGATAATCTTCATGGAAAAAAATAAATAAAGTTAGGAGAAACTACTTTTGTAGTTTATAAAATTTTTCTTTGTCCCTATGTCTCTTCCATTGAATTCTTACAATGTAGGTAGATTGCATATTTAATAAAAGAATAGGACAAGTTGCAGAGGACAACAAGAAACAAAAGCATTTTGTTGAAGAAACTTCAATGTCAGTTCGTCTTTTCTTTTTGTGCTGTTCAATTATCAAATCACCATTTCTCATTCAGTACTTAATGAGGGTGCAAAAGAAAAGAAAAAGGGGGGGAGGGGGGGTGTGTTCAGTCTTCTCTCCCTACAGTATGATCTATGACAAGCTAAAACAATCCAGTCAACCACATTGAATATTTGTCAATGAGTGTGAAAAGAAGCACTAAAGAATTTGAACCAAAACATATATGGAGATAATGTGGTGGGAGGAATATCAATCATATATTTTTGTTCTTCCCTATAACCAAGTATATTTTATTTAGCTTTCATCAAAAGCTAAATAGATTATATGATTTATAAATAGATTAACTTGAGAATTATACAAATAAAAACATTCATATGTACACATTTTGTATGTGTAAACGCAAGAAAGAATTTGAACACTCACTTCAGATGGTACGATGCCCCTTATTGCCCATACAATCATATAGCAAAGTCCATGAAGAGTAAGGAGGAACATTATGAGATTTCCCAACCATATATGATATCTGGTGGCATGCTCAAAAGGTATATCAATAAGTCGGAGAAGAATCGATCCCCTAGTGATGGGGAGAAAGAGAAAGGCCAAGCAAGATAAGGAAATCAAGCCAAAGGAATATGCTGACATTTGCAACATAAAGACCCTGAAAAGTCGAAAATATCATATTAGAATCATAGAATGGAAACACGGCTGATGAATTATATATGGACCATCCGTATTCTCATTCATTCCAAAATTTTCAAATATTGAGCACGGGGAACATCGTCCAAGGACCATTAAAGCATGTGATTATATATTATAAACCTATACAAATAAACAAAACCAAACCCAAACCCAACAAAATGGCATACCTCTTTTCTTTGAGGGTCAAATCACCATAGCTCGGTAACATTTCAAAGTTCACTACAGTATAGGAATAAACAGCCCAGAGGACAAACACAACAAAGAGGATTATCCCAATCAACTCGGCAGCGGAAACAACCCCTAATGGTCCATCCACCAGAACGGGAAAAGTCCACAATCGGAATCTTGGAGTCCTCTTCCTGCGGATAAGTAACAAATATATCATGGGGCAATACATTTACGTTGCAGTTATCATCGTAATCTGGTATATAAGTAACAATACAGAATGAGAACACGTAAGTGCATAAAAATCACATACTCTTGCAGCAGTTCTTCATGTTGCTCTTCCCCAGAGATAAGAAGATATGGGACAGCAAGCAAAACAATAATTGCAATGGGGCCGCTGTATAACAGCAAGACGCTCCCTGAAAATTCAGAGTGTCAAACTTTTGAGACCATTAAGCATTAATGCGATGATGAGTTTGAATTTAAAATACTAAAGAAGCACCTGTCTCCCCAAACAGCGTTCCACAGGTAGCATCAACCCAGTCATCATACAGGGCGCTCCCGAAGTCTGTAGGAACCAGAAAAAAGAGAGCAACCCAGGCAACGAATACAACCCACATAGTAAGTTTGAGAGCCCATTTAGCCAATGATACGAAGAAGCCCCGTATCTTGACGTTCTGCTTGTTATCATGAGCTCCATTGGAAAGAAGAAGAGGATGTTGAGCAGAGTATAACTCGTCCACGGCCATGGAGACGAGGAATCAGCAAGAACCCGAGGTTGTTCCGGGACTGGGAGTGAGAATAAAACCTTATTGTTGGACATACGGCCATTCCCCCTCATTTTCTTATCGATTCACTTCAACTGTATTTCAAACTCCTCACCTAATTCCTCCTAATCTCCAAGCATCCTCCATAATATAATACTACACTGGACTATCTAGAGAGCTATCTGATTTTCTTTGCGCACTCTTGTAAACTCCTCACCTAATTCCTCCTCAATCCTCATCTGCATAATATAATACTATAGTGGGTTATCTAGAGAGAAAGCCATCGGATTTTCTTTGCGCACTCCACAAAGTAGTGATTTATGGCGAGCCGGCGTGAGTGAACAGTCACTCATGCCGGCTTCTTTTAATAATTAAATATTCTCTTATTTTGATATATCAAAGTTTAGGATATTCAAAGTTTGATATTCTCTTATTTTGTCCCTTTCGTACAAAAAATTTTAATGTCAATTTTGTCATTGATTCTAAAACTAAAACTACGTCATTTTAGGAACATATAATTTTAGAGTCAAAGATAAAATTAATATTTTCTGTACGGAAGTGACAAAATGAGAGAAAACTAAAGTTTGATACATCCAAATGAGATGTTTTGAACATTAATAAAGTATTTACAAAAATCATAAAAATTCAGAAGAAATAAGTGAAGTTTTTTTTAAATATTATTAAATGTTTCATATTTTGACTGTTTATTATTTTTTTAATAATATTTAATTATTAAAAAAAAAAACCGACTGCCTGAGTGAATGTTCGCTCACGTCAGCATGACATAAATTACAACTCGGAATGAAAAGGAGGCGGTGGGGGCGTACGGCGGAAGAAGAAAAGTAGCTGGTAAACAAAGGGTCAGAGGCTTCTTTTGCTTTGTTTTTATGACTTTCATCTCAACGGAAATGATTTGCCGCTTTTGGATGGCAAGAAAATTAGTTGGTTTAAGTTTGTTTACCAAACTCTCGGTTTACTTATATTTCTATCTAAAATAGTTAATTAGAAACTACTTTTTTTCTATTTTAACTAATGAATATTGAAATGCATTTTACATTCAATTATTATTCTTTATCTGTATTATTTAAATATTCATTTACTATTTATTTATTTTTTCAACAGTTTTAACGGTAGTATTGTCCCAACGATCATATATATATATTACACAATCCGACTATTTAATCCAAAACAAAATATATTAACAACCTGGAAACATTTAATCCGTCTCAAATATATTCACAAACTAACATTAATTAATTTTGAAAATGGGCTAGATGGAACGCTAAAACTTGAAAGGAGGCCACTGTAGCCAAGATAATTCCCGAAACTCGAAGGAAAACAAAACTAAGGCCATTGTACCGTAGATCTACATTGTCAAGAGAAAAAAGTGTCATAGATATAGATCGAGATAGCCGATAAACAAGGAAATTATAAATTTACTTGCAGGTTTTGAAAGGATAGATCAATTCCACGGTTCAAAAAGGAAGACATTTGGCTGAAATTATATCAACACTAGCTCCTTCTTGATTGGAAGAATCTCAGAAAGCAATCAAGTATATATAAAAAGAAATATTCCTCCAGCAGCTATACTGAAAAAGAATTAACCAACATGCAAAGCAAAAAAGATAACAAAGACTATACATAGAGTTGGTGGCCGGTCGGTAGAAGAATAGCTCAAACTTCTGCTTTCTCACCGAATAAAGTGATGTCAGCCACATCAATAGACCAGCTAAAAGATTAATAACTCCTACGAGATTGCATGAAAAAATAAAAGACAATAGGAGCTTCATCATTACATATGACCCTATGTCTCTTTTCATTGAGGTCTTTTTAAATAAATTCTACAAAAAAAAAAAAAAAGAGAGAGAGAGAGCAAAGGACATTGAGATGGTGGTTTTCTTTCTTTCTTTTAATTTTAATTGAATAAAAGAAAATGGTTACAGTGAAAGATCATTTCTACTTTTGATCCGAAAGGAAGAAGTAGATGATCCTAAAAAAAAAAAAAGGTCGGCTTTCCAACAATATACCAAAAACAAACTAAAACAGTGCGAAGATAATTACAAAGGGTAGAAAATGGGTTAAACAAGTGATCCGGCCAATCCTCTTAAGAGGCCACACAAAGCGGTTATAAAAACAGTTACAAAAGTCTTTCACTAAAGGTTCAAACCAATATAAAGAAGAGAGACAATAACCCACAAAACACAAAAACAGCAAAATACAAATAAAATTGTGAAAACACATAAGAAACACAACAAGAAAGCAACAAAAAGACTAGTAAACAATAGCAACAACCAAGGAATGGAAATGGGTGAACACTGGCAGGCACGTGAGATACACAGGGCATATTTGGCTATATATATATATATATATATAGGCTCTAACCTCTCTCTAGAATTTATACACAGGTTCTAATATGCCATCTTTTGTTCTTCATATACACCTCTAAAGAAAACCTCATATGCATAAAAACATTTGTACGTAAGTGTGCGTACTTACAAATATACATTTCAATAAGGCATATTTGGCTTCTAAGCCAATTGACTACATTAAGGGGAAGATAACGAAGGTGGGAACAGCCTATTAAGGAAATAGAACTAAAATATGCTAATACAACTTATTACGAATACTACAGATCGAAACTATGGCTGTTGAAATGGAAGATTGGATGACGGCGTTGTCTCCTAACATTCAGTAACCTGATTTCTGTAGCGACACTCGACTGAAGAGTTGGAGGACCGCACACAATGACACCAGCATCAACACGGCCCCATTTCTCGGATACATACCCAAAAATTTCTGCAGTAAGACAAAGGAAAGGGGATTGAGAAAGCTTCTACTGTAGTACAACAAAAAGGTTAAACGTCATTATAAAGACATGCCTTTGAAGTCTGGCCTTGAACCATAATAAGTATTAGTTGAACTCGCAAGATTTTGCTGACTTGACTGGTCCTTGTGAGCTGCAGTTTCATTATCCTGCAGCATCCTCATCCTATCATCCTCGCGTTCCTCCCTGGTTGCATTTCGTCCCCAAAGATGCCATATACCAACCACAAGACCCCCAAATATAAAGACACTTGCAAGCATGCAGATTACAAAAAGAAGACCCTTGTACCACCATGCAGATATACCAAAAGGGTTTATGTAGAAAATATCCAGTAAACCAATTAAGATAACAAACCCCAGTGTAGATGAGATAACATATAGTCCAGAAAATATATTATTTCCTGTACCAACCAAAACAGACATACTGCACCCATCCGACATAGGGGAGAGAGAAGAGTTCATATTCTTGTGAATTTTACCCTCTTCCTGCAGATAACAACCATTAAATGCCACAAAGTTAATGAGATAATGTTTAAAAAAATAAATAGTTTACAAAAGGAAAGTACTAGGTTCTAAGAGTATAAGTAAACCAACCACTGGAGGATCTAATTCCCGTGTGACATAAATATGAATCTCAAGATTTATTCTATCAGAGAAAAACGAACAGATCGACTCCATGTCAACTGTAGAAAGAAGAGGAAGCTCGTTTGATCTTTGCACAGCCCAAACAAGCAAGATGTTTCGAGGTAGACAAGGTTTTCCTTCTCTTACACGATGGAGAATGTCACTCAAGATAGCAAGAAATGGTGAAATCCCAATGCCACCTGCTACTAAAATAAGGTTTTCATACCTACAAAATAAGATGGTGAAGTCAGTTCACTTCGAAAAGATAATAAACCATAAAAAATTAAGTTGGATATCCAGTAAAGTAGTGAGAGCATACATCAAGTGGTACGGTAGTCCATGCCCATAAGGCCCCTCAACTGAAGCTGTTATCTTTGTTTGAGGCCGGAGATGTAGCTCTTTCTGCAGTTCAGCTTCAGAACTATTCAAGATATTTTCTTTAAGCTTTGCTGTCCATTTCCCGAGAACTTTTACAAGAACAGAGAGGTGGTATTTACCATCTAGAGGACTAGATGAAACACTGAAAGGATGCCACTGTAGCCAAGATAGTTCCCGAACTTGAAGGAAAACAAAACTAAGGGCATTGTACTGTAGATCTACATTGTCAAGAGAACAAGTGTCATAGATATGGAGATAGTAGATAAACAAAAAAATTATAAATTTGTGGGGAATCACTATTACTTGCAGGTTTTGAAAGGATCAATTCCACGGTTCCACAAGGAAGACACTTGGCTGAAATTATATCAACAGTCCTTCTTGATTGGCAGAATCTCAGAAAGCGATCAAGTATAAAAAGAAATATTCCCCCGGCAGCTATACTGAAAACGAAATCACCAACATGCAAAGCTAAAAAGATAACAAAGACTACATATAGTTGGTGGGTGTAGAAGAACAGCTCAAACTTCTGCTTTCTCACTGGATAAAGTGATGTCAGCCACATCAATAGACCAGCTGAAAGACTAATAACTCCTGCAAGAATAGCAACACCAATGTCTTTCCACTCCAATATCTGCATGAAGAAATTAAAGCCATACGTATCTTCATCATCATCATCATCATCATATGACCCTATGTCTCTTTTTCATTGAGGTCTTTTTAAATAAATTCTACAAAGGAAGAAAAAGCAGAGGTCTAGGACATTGAGAAGGTTTACAAAGGAGATGGTTTTATCTTTTGTTTCTTCTGTAACTCAATGACTTAAATGGCCTCTCAATTTGTTTTTGAAAAAAGATGCTGAAATTAGTAAGCCCAATTCTACCCAATTCAAAAATGGCTGAATGGCACATGGGACTGACACTGTGAGGAGCATTAATTAAAGTGAAAAACATAAAAAGACTCCTGCAGTAATATGATCATGTAACTATACGTTTAAGTACATGCGGTGTGGCTTGTTCTAAAACCAAGGTGGCATTCTGGCAGGGGTACAGGCATATAGAGACAAAAAGCACTACATAAGCCAAAAGACTATGACTACAAACCAAGCCGTAAGCATCTGACTTCTATTCTCATACATATGCATGGGTACCACATGACTACAATTGAAGATGGAAGCAACTTCTATTCTCATATAAATGCACACACAATTTTTAAGGGTACACAAGCTGGTTAGCATCAAAAATGTTTTGTGACATGAATAATCAGACAACGTAGACGGGACAAAAAGTAAGTTCTCTAGAAAATCATAATTAATGACTCGTTGTATGTTAGCTCCATGGTTTCTAAGTTTGCACGTGTTAACATAATTATCAGCGATGGCCATATCATCAAATCAAGAACATGATAAACTAAAACCAAAAAAAAAAAAAGAAAAACAAGGAAGCATGAAAACATTTTTTAGAACCAATCAAGAAAGAAGTATATACTGATCAAAACAAGTTTAGTCTACTATAATAAAATTCAGCAAAGCTCATCAGAAAGCCTTAGCATTGGTCTAAGCAAGACTATCAATATGATCCATCTAAGGATCAGGAGTCTTGTTGTCACATTACCATTCTATTAAGGTTTACCGAAGTTCATTTTTATCTTATTTCTATTGTGCATAAAGTCTTCAAGGATATATATAGTTGTCAAGAATTTGAACTGTTATAGGTATTTAACTGCATTACCATAACATGATTTCATTTTGAGGATGTTTTAGCCCAGTGTTTAAGTGTCTTTGAATATGACATTTTTATCCGTATAATCATTTTTTTTTATACGTAATCGAGAAATCATTAAAGCGTAAGGTGGCCCAAATACACAAAAAGTATACAAGAGAAGCAGCTTAACTAGTAGGGGCAAAAAGAAATTATTTGTTATCTGTCTGCTCATGACCCATACAATTCAATACTGCTCCGAAGCCACCACATATTCACATTTTAGTTCCCCATAGTCAAAAGACCTTACAAGTCTCCTGGTTGAGTATCCATGTTTCAACCCCAAAACCAATATGGTGTACCATCTCATACTTCTAGCAGATACTTCTTCTCAGAATAAAACAATTATCAAGTTACAACTCCCACCTCAGACTCAGTCCATCATTCATCAGGCTTCTACTCTAGCTACCTACCTGGACAAGAGTAACATTGAAGGTCCAAGTTCGTAGAATAGCTCTCTCTTCATTTCAATAATTTCCCTTGACCTAGTCCGTGTTTTACCACTCTTGCACTGGATATGGATAAAATGATTTAACCATAGAAATGTGAATGACAACAGAAAAAGTAGAAGGATCAGTTTCAAAGGGGGGGTCAAATCACATTAAAAAAAAGTAATACCCCCTGTCCCATTATAGACACCTTTTGAATTGTCCTAAACTAGATGAAAGTTTTAAAAAAATGAAAGAGCACATTCGTTTAACTTCAAATTTTATCCTTAAATTTGAACCAAACGTTTTTCAAATTTGAACCCACCTTCCTTGGCCCATCTTAGAGCATCTCAAAAAGAGCAATTGTGTAATTAAAATGTGTATAATTTTTAAACTTCCATCTATTGTGAAACAGAGGAAATAACTGTTACTACCACACAAAACACTTCCCAGGGACCCAAACTATATGTCTTCAAATCCTTTGCTTTATTAAATTACTTCTCTAATTTTGTCATTCCTATTTCCCAACGTTCAATTATTGCCCTCTGCATTCCTTGTCTTTTGGAAAGATTATATATTGCACTCAAGTGGATCATTCAATTTTCAGTGATTATAGATGTAAGCCTCTTGCAGCAAATAAATAAATATATCCACAAAAGAGAATACACATGTATAAGTATAAATGGGACTAAACACAAGGAAAAGAATTACAGCATTAACACTCACTTCCTGTAGGAGGTTACCCTCAATTGCCCATGCAATTACGTAGAACAGTCCATGGAGTGTAAACAGCAGCATTGTGAGATGTCCAAGCCATACATGATATCTTGTCGCGTGCTCAAAAGGGATATCTATAAGGCGGAGAAGAACCGATCCCCTTGCAACCGGAAGAAACAAAAATGCCAAGCAATATAATCCAATCGAACCAAAGCGAAGTCCCAGAACTTCCAAAATATAACAACTGAAAATTCAAATAAACAAGGACTCTAAGCAAATGAAACCAATCTTCAAACTGTAAGAAGAACTTGGAAAGTGTACTGATTAGATGACAATTGTAAAGATCTTAAGTTTCTCGTATGCAACTTGTTTTATGGTGACACTAAAATACAAAAAAAGTAGAATGAAATAAAAGGAAAAGTGAACGACAGACAATAATACATGGTGTTACTTATCAAAAAAAAGAAACAAACATGGTGACCCTCAGTTCAAGAAGTGGAATTCCACTTCATTAAACGGAAAAAAGCATGTATACTTTTATCAGACCAAGGAAAGTAGGTCCATTTCTGCAAGGATGCATGAATCGAAGTAGGAGTATCAAGGAAGCTGTATAAGAGACTTGGTTGAGAGCCACTTCAATATGTAAGTACATGTAATTACTGGAGATTCCAAAAAAAAAAAAAAGGGAATGGTTAAATTCATTTTTCTCTACTCAAAACAAAAACATTAACACTTAAATGAAGCAATGAAGACCCTTTGGTGAAATGCGATAGCATTAAAAGTGTTAAAATTCTGAAAAAGGAAACAACGCAAAAGTTAGCAAGTAACTTCTGCTCATATAAATGACAACCAAACATATATAGCCAACGAAAAAGGCAAAAATTGAATATGAAAAAACAGTGTACCACTTCTGTTTTAAAGAAAACTGGTACTGAGAGAGAGAGCTGAGTATCTGCATCGAATACGCATACACAGCCCAGATAACAAAGAGAAGAAAGAGGAGAATCCCAATAAATTCCGTGGCAGAAACAACCCCAAATGGCCCATCCACAAGAACGGGGAAGGTCCACAAGCGGAAACTTGGATGTTTTGAAGCCTTCTTCCTACAAGGAAAAGATGTCAGCACAGAAAATTAGAACACAAGAAGGTCTCTCTCTAGACTTCACAGTGATACGTACTGATGGAGCTCCTGATCTTCCCCAGAGATGATAAGATAAGCTACGGAAAGGAACGCAATAACAAGAATTGGGGCGCTGAACACCATGAACAAGCTTCCTGCTTGCAGTTGGGGACATGGGAATTATACAATTAATTGAGTTAAGCAATCAGGTGTTGAAAACAAATAAAAGGATAGAACAAGTTAAAGGGCCAACCTGTAATCCCAAAAAGAGAACCACTGGTGGCATGAATCCATTTCTCCAACACTTGATTGACAAATTGAGTTGGGGACAGGAAAATAAGAGCAACCCATGCAATGAAGACGACCCATATTACAAACTTGAGACTCCCCTTGGCCAATGACACAAAGAGAGGTGTCTTCCTGACATAACCAGCATCTCGACTCAAAAGAAGAGGTTCATCAACAGATTGTCCATCCATGGCCAGGAGATTTTATTTTTCCTCAAATATCTTACTGCAAACTCAATCTCCCCACAAATACCAAATGGGCAAAAGCCACATTTATACAGAAAGAGTCGAAAGGAAGGCGACAGTTTGACTTTTGCGGAACCCATTTCCAGCATTACTGTAGAGAATCCTGTCAATTATACGAAACGCAAATTCTGAACCACTAACGTTTTTGTTATCTAATATCTGAAACAATTCCCTCCAACCAGATATATCCATGTCGAGCAGGAATCATAAAAACCGTCCATCTATGATCTAGCCTTACTGGTGTGCAAGGGGACAACATAACAGGGAAATGGAAAGGCAAGGGACAAAACACAAAATAGTTAGAAGAATTAATTATGTCCAATGAAATCTCATCTTCTTGGTGCCTCAAATTCTATGTGGTGGACCTCGGTTAGCTTGCTCGCTTTCTCAATAAATTTGTTTGACATGGATCGTCTTCATTGGCATAACGTTTTTGTTATCTAATATCTGAAACAATTCCCTCCAACCAGATATATCCATCTCGAGCAGGAATCATAAAAACCGTCCATCTATGATCTAGCCTTATTGGTGTGCAAGGGGACACCATAACAGGGAAATGGAAAGGGAAGGGACAAAACACAGAATAGTTAGAAGAATTAATTATGTCCAATGAAATCTCATATTCTTAGTGAAAATGGACGTTACAGAGAAAACGAGAAGGTCCACTCAATTTCTATGTGGTGGACCTCGGTTAGCTTGCTCGCTTTCTCAATAAATTTGTTTGACATGGATCGTCTTCACTGGCATAAATACACGAATACAACCTGGACTATATATATTTACACTCCTCTTTTTTTTTTCCAAGTAATTACAAAAGGAGAGGGACACGGAAAAATAATACGTCACAAAATACAAAAAAAAAAAGAAGAAAAAAGTGGGAAACCCAACAAACACTTCAAAGCAACCAGTAGTCTTGTACTACGATTCTTAAACCTAAAAAGTTGGCCCAAAGTTGGTCCCATAGTTGGCGGGCCTTCAGCATTTTTCAAAAAATTATTAGGAATGGGCCAAATTTTTGGTCGGCTTATTTGAAACTTGCTTGACACCTCAGGCAAGATTTTTTTTTTTTTTTTGTTACATGTCCGCAATAAAAAGGCGTGAGTGAGGAGGATTCGAACTAGTGACTTCATTTCATTAAGCTTGATTCAAATCGATTAAATTGCCTCTTGAGAACACCTCAGTCAAGATTTAGCTATCTTGAATGACGGTTTGAAGCAGATACCGAATACAATTAATAGCACTTGAAAACTTTAAAGCCGCGAGGCTAGAACTATCTATTAACAAGTTGAATTTGAGTTGCTTGAGATTGAGAAAGAGAGGTACCCGGCAATGAAGATGTAGGAGGGGATACGGCATCTGAGCCTGCGACTGGATCTCGGGCCTTCAAGTTGCAAAAAAACCAAGAAAAATAGAAGATGAAGAAGAAGAAGAAACAAAAAAAAAAGGCTAAAAAATGAGAAAAGGAAGGTGAGGAAGGAAGAAAGTGGAGACGGGGCTCCTCCCTCTTCTCCAAACAAGAGTGATGGGAAGATATCAGAACGAAATGTTGTAAGGGGGTGAACCAGAGGAACGAGAGAGACTAGAGTAGAGCTCTCTGAACGAGAGAGACTAAAGCTCTTTAATTTGGGGTTTATGCCTTACATAGTACATAGTGAGAGTCTGAGAGATAATAATATTAATTCTCTGACTATGTTTAGTTTATGTTATTGAAATTATCATATTTACTGTGAAAAAAAAAAAAAAGTTATGCGCTATTGAAATTATCATGTACCTTTTTGTTTCTCCTTTTTCTTCGCTCCTTTCTTATTCCTTTTCTTGTTACCCTTTTGCTATTTTTGTTATAAGCATTTAATTCG
This sequence comes from Carpinus fangiana, assembly GCA_006937295.1. NCBI lineage: Eukaryota > Viridiplantae > Streptophyta > Magnoliopsida > Fagales > Betulaceae > Carpinus > Carpinus fangiana. Next base: position 104,931 of record CM017322.1, read on the forward strand.
TCCTTAGACCACACGTTAATATTATTCTAACCCCTCTCAATAGACATCGAGACACGTTCATCTAAGGACTTTTAAGAATGCTTAGTAGTTACAATTGTTGCTGTTAGTTCTCTGTGTTGGCTTAGTTCAGTTCCAAAATGTAGATGTTACTGTACACGGGCTCAAACACTGATATACAATGCTTAGAATCAAATCTCCACCGTTCATAATATAGATTCATATGTCATGAATGTCCCTGCAAAATTTCAGCTCAATCGAACCACAAATGCCCATCGATCGGAGCTGTTGATGAAGGCTGAACAGTATTTCCAAAATGCTGTTTTCTCCCCCACTGCAGGCCATGTCCAGACATGGTGCTAGCATGTCCGGACATGATTTCCAAGAAGCATATTTTTGCTCCACAAAGCCATGTCCAGACAGCCCATTAACCTGGCTGGACATCCCGTATCTGTAACAGTTTTAAATGATTTCAAATTGTGTCCTAGGTCTTGGGATTATAGGGTTATTATAAATACACCTCTATAAAAGTTAGAGGCACGAATTCTATATCTAGAGTTCTGCAGTTCTAGGTTTAGTTTCTCTTAGAGTTAAAGGTTGTGTCTTGATCACAGATCGAATACAATTGAAGTCAACCGGAGTTCCGGTGAAGGGAGATCACGTAGAAAAATTGTACCAGATGTTCTGGAAAAGGGCTACTGCTGTAGAAGTCAAGTGGGTCGCTTGTCTTATGCAAGAGTGTCAATTGCAAAGATTTTGTAACTGTGAACTTCTTGTAATCCTTAGTCTTTTACTGAGTTAGTGATTTCTTTAATTTAGCTGCCCCGGAGATATTTTACATTTAGAGAATTCTCTAAATGGTTTCCTCTTTGTAACCAAATATCTGTGTTGTTTATTGTTTGTTGTTTTATATATTTTTGGTTGTTTATTAATTGTTAAGTCAGATTTATTTTCGCATAATATTATTTTCTTAAACACCTAGAAAATCTGAATAGGTATTAATTTGAGTCATTTAGATTTTTCAGTTGCCATCAAAGTAAATGTCAAGAGTTTATCTTATTATCTCTAATGATCGATGGACATGATCATTTAACATATTTACCACATGATATCATGTACGCCATTAAATCTATATATATATCCCAAATCTTCACTCTTTCATTCCCCATATATAACCCCATAATTCTTTGTTCCCTTTTGGTGTGGAAACTCTTTGTTTCGTGATTTCTTCTTAGACATCTGGCAGGTGAACTGCAAAGGAAGATGTAAACTCATTGGCACTGTACGTTAACACTCATTTTCCACTACATAGTTCATATAGGGCGCTAGCTATCAAGAACAGGAAAATGGTATGTACTTCTTCTATCTGGTGCTATTCCATTTTGTTGAATCACCTGCCAATGCCATGTATCTGTAGGCTAGCTCTTCAAATCATATCCAATTACAATGTCAACATAGCAAAAAAATCAAATTGATGCAAATTTTTATCTCATATTAAGCCATATATATATATCAACGAAGCTGTTAGAATATTTTATTCTCGATGTTTAGTGTCTTTTATTATAGTTTATTTTCTACCTTAATTAGTCTAGGGTTTCTTGTTTATCACTCATAGCATATCTATATATTGAGGCCTCTGTATCCATATAATATATCAGACTCAATACAATGTAGTCCTTATATTTGCTTTCGCTCTCTCTCTCAGTCTTCCGCTCATATATTCTGCACATTTATTATTTCAACATAAGCAATGATTATGTTTCAGAGATTAGAGTTTCTTACATTCAAGTGATTGTTATGCTATGCCTACCGGCTTCTCTCTCCATTTTCTCTAAAAAGTAGAGGTTTCTCTCTTTCTTATTAAGGCTTTTCCACTGCCTTCTGTGGGTGTCTTAGGGGAGGATATATATATATCAATCCTTCTTTAGGAAGGATCGATGGACCTATCGAGATTCATGCTCCTTCAAGATGAGTTGAGCTGTTGAGGCCATTAAAAATGACCATTAAAAATAATTATAATATGAAAATTAACAATAAAATAAATAAAATATAAGAGATAAAATGTAGAGTATAGAAAGATCTTACAATATGTTATAGAATCATACAAAAGTGTTGTCCTTAAATATTAATTCGTACCTCCGGAAGTATATAATTTGATGTGATCGGATCTTTTGACACGCAATCGGATCCTATAGCTTCTACATTCGTTAATGATGCACTTCTAATAACAAAGACTAGTAAAACAATCCTTTAATCTTTTTTATGAAAAAACCACATAGAGAAAATGTAGTTGGGATAGGATAAAAATCTAGGCACTAATTTTTTATGGGGAAAATAGAATACTCTATATGAAAAAGTATATCTTATTTATAGTGATATTCTTTGTTAGAAAGATATCACATAATCTTTGTTAAAAACTTAAGAAACTTTTAATACCAAACGGTCAAAACATTAAAGTTTAAAACCGTCAAGTTATAAATCTTAGAAACCCACTCGGTCAAAAAAATTGTTAATGACCAACTGTCATAACTGATATTTTCTCAAAATCTCATGTCTTGATAACAACCATTAATGTTTAGGAAAATAATAATAGCGGTTAAAAAATATCAATGCGTGTTAATGACCAAATGGTGAAAACAAGATTTAATGATTTGTAAACAATATTAATGACCAAACGGTTATAAACTTAAAGATGATTTTTATTTCTCATAAAAAAACTCATGAA